>JAJOZX010000749.1:160000-192500 GCA_023014485.1 Bathynomus jamesi | reverse complement strand
ATTTTGCGATGGGAATACTACAGTTGCTGTCGCTGAATACCAGCGACGTTTGCCAAATCGAAGAATTCCGGATGGACGAGTGTTCAGCAACGTTTTCCGGAGATTGCGAGAGAGCGGTTCATTTCCTAGCCGCCATGTTCAACTGACTCATATAACCAATTTACGGTAGATGGCAGCCGAATGTACGTGCAGTGTTGCCAACAATGATTAACGAATTCACCTGATACAAACATCATCAATGTACTACTGTAGGTCCTTTAGTTACGAAATTATCCACCGTGTAAGCTTATTTTCTGATCGCCCCTCGTATATATATATATATATATATATATATATTATTATATATATATATATATATATATATATATATATTATATTATATATATATATATTATTATTATAGGGTGGGAGAAAAGTCTAAGGATTTCATACACACAAATAATTTATTTGTTAATAATAAATAAATTCCAATGATATCACAGCAGTGTATGCGATACTTTTCAAAGCAACTATACAAGGCGAGGAATGACCCTAGGCTAGAACAGGAAGGCCCTAGGCCCTAGCCCCACTCAGCGACGACCATGTCAGTACGGATGGAATACAGCAATAAAGAAAGTGTATCTTGGACCGTGGGCTATTTCTTATAATGATTGTGAAGTTTGCGTTTATTTGAAGAAAAATATAATAAACCATCACCAAATACAAACCACTCTTCAATACTGGAAGCTCAAACTTTTGTAAACAGAGAGCCTGGTGAAAGATCGTTCAAGAAGTGGAAAGTCACTGATTGCGAAAGGATACAACAACAAAGAAAATGTCCTCGCCATTTTTTAAGTCGATCCAACAACTTCAACGAGAAAAGTCGCAGAGGAATTGCGTATTTCCAAATTTTCAGTAGCAAAAATATTGAAATGACAAACCCATTTACTCTCAGCTAATATATGACGATAATTCTGATAGAGGCTGCAGTTTGCTAAAGCAACGAAACAAAAGGTCAACAGTGAACCAGATTTCCTTGGAAAGATCAAATTTTCAGGTGAATGTTTAACAAGTAAAGGAAACAAAAACAACGTTCAAGTAGTATAGCCGCAAAAGGTTTAGAGTGCAGAGCAATTGCAATGTTGATCAAATAAGTGCCAGTGCCACCCACCCCACACCCTTGTTGCAAGGTGCCAACCCCCCAGGGTGGGGGCCCCTAAAAAAGGGGGAGTCCACCTAACCTCTTTGGCGGAGAAGGTGGGACGGCCTCACCCCCCAAAGAGGTATACCTAACCTAAGAGAGAGAACGGAAGAGCATCCTACACCTGGAAGATCCAGGTGCACAATGAGAGCTCAAGGTAGCATCAGTTGGCTTAGCACTCGAAATCTGCCAGTTGGCATAAGCAGCCAGTTGGCCTAATCAGCCAGTTGGCAGTTGGCTTAATCCGCCAGTTGGGTTAGAAGACTTAAAAAGCATAAGTGGCCTGTATATATTAATAACCTTTGAACGAATTAAAAGCGCACACAAACGCACATAGATCCCCTATTATCACACACACACACATATATATATAAACAGATGCAAGTAAAGACCCAGTATAAAAATATATACGAGCATAACCACCACACCAAAAAAACACTACAGCACCAGAACAACCAATCGTCTAAATATAGCTTACCATCACCAAACCCACCTTACCCACGGCTTTTACTTACCAGCTCCTGGTAGACCGACAATGTCTCTAAATATGACCCAGTAGACAGAGCTATTAAACATAAACAAATACGTTTTTGGGGTCAAGGGGTAGACCGACAAGGTCTCAAAAAAGGGCAACGCTAATAGTTTTTCTATTGAGCTTCTCATGGTGGAACACCAGGAGACCAATTTGACGTTTGGTAGGCGATCTTTTAAACAAAAAATCGAATAAGATGAAGTAAGTTTAATGCCAAAACAAATTTTCCCCATAATATACAATTTTATCCTTAAACTATAACATAAAAAACATTAATATGAATTTTTAAACAAAAGAGAAAATAAATTAGGGGTAACTACTTCATTTTCCCTCTTTTACCGAATTATTTTCGCATTTTACCCAATCATGTTTTCAGATTAGATACCAGAATACAAGTTTGTCTTTAAGACAAATATATCTTTGAACCTTATTACAAAAAAATATTAATATAACTTTATATTAAAAATAGATTGTATTTCGGGGATAAGTTTCATTTTTTTCATCTTTTACCCAATTATTTTTCAATTTTAGCCCATCATGTTTTAAGATTAGATGCCAGATTGCGCTATGCATTGAATTAATTCTGTTATTTGTACGTACAAGAATAATTCGAACTAACGCAGTACCAGACTTATTTTACATTAAATTATCTCAAACTATAAAATTCAGCATTTAAACTAAAACAATTATATTACTTAGAATATTCATTATATATTTAGTATGGTGTACCCAATAAATATGGCATGTATCACAAAAGTTGCCAAAAACCTCCAGTACTCATTTACAAATCATTAAGCATAGAGAATAAACAGCGGTTCATAAACCTGAGATGTTTTTCAAGACTCGAACATAGACCGTCTCAGCTGTGGACTTCATTACAATTTAGAAGGCATCGAACTAGCGCAGTACCAGACATAATTCGTTAAATTCTCCCAAACTCTAAAATTCAGCATTTAAACAATTATAATGCTTAGAATATTCATTATAGTTTTAGTAAGGCTTGCCCAATAAATATCGTTTTCTACGCGTATTTATAAAAAAGTGGAATTTATGGTATAACTCATTTATTTGCACCTTCTACAATTCAATAAACAAAATTAACATAGTTTTACTGTCTGAGCATATGCAAAAGGCTGCCTACTATAATATACTCGCACTATCAATTATATTAATATTTAATACATTATAAAAGGATGATTCTTTTTATATTAGTATCCTTAAATGTTAAATAATAATTCATAGGGAAAGCTTAAGCTTATTGAAAAACAACTTTGTCTTATGAAGTGCTGTTTCCAAAATTCCCTTAAATATATACACTGAAAACAAACTTCTCTATCTTTAAAAGTTTACTGAAAAACAACCTTGTCTAAGGAAGTGCTCTTCCCAAAATATCCTTAAATATATATATATACAGTGAAAAAATCAATCGATCAATCAATCTCTCTCTATCAATCAATCTCTCTCTATCAATCAATCTCTCTCTATCAATCAATCTCTCCGCAGGGGGTATAAAGGTTATGCACATTCCTTCTGGGTGTAGTAAACTTTATACTTGGGGTGTGACAGCCCTCCTGTCCCGAGTCGTGGGATTCTAGAGAAATTGGCTGCCAATTCCTTTAGGTTCTCTCTCTTTCGGGAGGGCGGGTGAAGTCTGTTGTACAAACTTGTCCCGTGGGTTACTAGGACCCCTTCCCATCCCTACTCTGTCCTTTTAGCTTAGGTTAATGATGTTCTCCTCTGACTGCAGAAAAAAAAATAAACTTTTAGTATTAACTCTTTTTCTCTACTCTTACGATTAGGACCCAACTGCTACCTCATGCGTGGGAAGAGAGGCTTTGGAACCTCTATAAATAACACCATTTCACTTCAGTTGTAGGTAAATAATTAGAGGGGATAATAGCGGGTAGGATTGTTGACCATTTGGATTCCTACAAGCTACTTGGGGACTCCAACATGGGTTTAGACGGCAGAGGACGTGTCTCACCAACATGCTCGAGTTTTTCCACGTCATGTTGAGTGAGTATGATAAGAGTAGGGCGATTGATTAGAAAGACTTTGATAATGTACCTCACCGCCGGCTAATGGCTAAAGTGCGCGTGCTGGGTATTGGTGGGGAAGTAGGTAGGTGGATTGAAAACCGGCTGAAGAATGCCACAAAGTTAATCACTTCCGTTAGGTATATGGGCTACAATCGACGCTTAAATGACGCGGGTTCAAAGATGTCGATTTTAGAAGCATGTTTAGTTTAAATGATAACCCAACTCGCAACAATGGTTGGAAGTTGGATTTGAAACGGTTTAGGACTAGTATGTGTGGGAATTATTTACGTATAAGATATGTGACACGTGGAACAGGTTACCTTCAGAAGTTGTGAACAGTTCCTCTGTGGATCAGTTCAAGAAACGGTTAGACCAAATCTTGCACACTATTTGAGGGTGTAGAAAATTTTCCCTGGCACTTGGGTGTGCTAATTAGCATCGACCTTAAGTTTACGAAACAGTGCGTAGAGGTGGAAAAGAAAGCCCAGAAACTATTGGGCTATATAAGGAGGCAATTTCAGTTCCGGAACAAGGAGATTGTGCTCTCACTGTACAATTCCCTTGTTCGGCCGCACCTGGAGTATGTTGTGCAGTTCTGGTCGCCCACCCTCAGGAAAGATATTGAGAGGCTGGAGCGAGTGCAGGCGAGGGCCACAAAGTTAATCCCTTCCGTTCGGCATATGGGCCACAATCGACGGTTACGCGCCCTGAACTTGTTTTCGCTTGAAACTCGGAGGCTGCGCGGTCAACTGATCGAGGTTTTCAAGCTCTTACGCGGGTTCAACGGTGTGGGAATTACTTTACGTATAAGATCTACGACACATGGAACAGGTTACCTTCAGAAGTTGTGAACAGTTCCTCTGTGGATCAGTTCAAGAAAAGGTTAGACCAAATCTGGCACACTATTTGAGTGTACAAAATTTTCCGTGGCACTCGTTGCCATTGGTACCTCCTCGGTATGGGCCGCAAGGCCTTTCGAGGTACTTCTTTTCCTTCTAACTCCTTGTAACTCTCTCTCTCTCTCTCTCTCTCTCTCTCTAGGGGGCGGTCAAAATAAGGGAGGCTCCGTCCGTGCAATGCTCTTTAATGCTAGGTCGATCATGAACAAGTTTGGCGAGCTACGGCCGCTCTTAGCATCAGAATACCAGGATATCGTTGCTATCACCGAGTCCTGGATTCATACTGATCGTAGGGACTACGTTGGGGAGTTTGAAATTCCCGGGTATAAAATGTTTCGCAAAGACCGCACCCGTGGGGAGGGGGGTGGGGTACTAATATACGTCAGAGACACGTTGAGTCCGGTTGACTGCCAGTTTCGGTCGGAACGGGAGCTGCTTGGCGTCGATCTGAACGTTGGAGGGACGAACTATAGGTTAATCTTGGTGTACAGACCTCCGCATCTCCTCCTCGAGGAGGATACAGCCCTGTACACCCAACTCATTAGCATGCTAGGGGATAAGGTGTGTGTAGTTTTAGGAGACTTCAACTGTCGCGGCATAAAGTGGGAAAACAGGACTGCGGATGCTGAAGGGAGGAGGCTAGTTGACTTTTCTGATGAGAACTTCCACACTCAGTTGGTCAACGAGCCTACACGAGGCGAAAGCGTTCTAAACTTAGTATTCACGACCGAAAACAACCTCTTCACTGGCCTCACCATTGACGAATTACTGGGCGGGAGTGATCACGGTCTTATTAGGTTCCGTGTTTGCGTCCCTCGGGTGAAGCGTAGTAACTCGAGAGGCAGTAAGCTCGATCTCCGGCGGGCGAACTTTGTTAGCCTCAGGGATAGCGTAGGAGAGATGGGGTTAGAGGTTGGCGGCGATGTTGAGGGAGTGTGGAGTGCATTCCGGGACGAGTTTATGGTGCTGCAGTCTGCTGCCATACCCTCAAAACCGGTCACCCCTGCTTCAACGCAGCCTAAGTGGTTCAATCGTGACTTCGCTTCGGCTATCCGAAATAGGAAAGTAGCGTATAGGAGGGCGAAGGCCAATCGTTCCCATGAGAACACTGAAGCGTATGTCCGCCTGTTTAGGGAAGTGAAGGCGAAGGTTAGGCTAGCGAAACGTAACGAAGAACTACGGTTGGCAAGCCTCTGCAAGGGGAACCCTAAGGAGTTCTTCAGTTATGTTAATAGTAGAAAGCCCATTAGAAGCATGAGAGGTCCGTTAAAGGACGGAAGCGGCGTTATGCGGACCTCCGACGCGGATATCGCTAATGTGCTTAATGAGTACTTTGCGGGAGTGTTCACCAGGGAGGATACCCGCGTCATCCCCGAGCCAGGCGTGAGGCACGAAGGTGCTGGCCTGGATAGTGTTAGATGTACCGCGACAGTCGTTGCCGATAGAATAAACAAACTGAGCGCTTTCAAGGTTCCTGGGCCAAACCAGTTTCTCCCCAGAGTGTTGCGAGAAGTGCGCGACCAGGTGGCTCCCCACCTGGCTACAGTCTTCAACAAATCGTTGGAGATGGGCCAGGTGCCTGGTGACTGGAGAGAAGCCAACGTGACCCCTATCTTTAAGAAAGGGGATCACGAAAGTCCAGGGAACTATCGTCCCATTAGTCTCACTTCAGTTGTAGGTAAATTATTAGAAGGGATAGTAGCTGATAGGATCGTTGACCATTTGGATTCGTACAAGCTGCTTGGGGACTCCCAACATGGGTTTAGACGGCAAAGGTCGTGTCTCACCAACTTGCTCGAGTTTTTCCACGTCATGTTGAGTGAGTATGATAAGAGTAGGGCGATTGATATACTTTATCTCGACTTTCAGAAAGCCTTTGATAAGGTATCTCACCGCCGGCTAATGGTGAAAGTTCGCGGGCTGGGTATCGGTGGGGAAATAGGTAGGTGGATTGAAAACTGGCTGAGGAATAGGCGGCAGAGTGTTGTAATTAAAGGGGCTAGTTCCGGTTGGGCCTCGGTCACTAGTGGGGTTCCTCAGGGTTCCGTTTTGGGGCCACTGTTGTTTATCATTTACATAAATGATATAGACGGTGGCATCGTCAGTCGGATCACCAAATTCGCTGATGATACCAAGCATGGGGCCAAGGTTGGGACGCCCGAAGCGATCGAGCAATTGCGTGCGGACCTAGGTAGGATAGGAGAGTGGTCCGAAAAATGGCAAATGCCGTTTAACTTGGGTGAATGCAAAGTGATGTACATTGGCTACGCCAATCCCAAGTCGGACTACTCGATGTTGGGTAGTAATATCGAGGTGACTGATTTAGAAAAGGACTTGGGTGTGCTAATTAGCAGCGACCTTAAGTTTACGAAACAGTGTGTAGAGGTGGAAAAGAAAGCCCAGAAACTATTTGGTTATATCAGGAGGCAATTTCAGTTTCGGAACAAGGAGATTGTGCTCTCACTGTACAGTTCCCTTGTTCGGCCGCACCTGGAGTATGCTGTGCAGTTCTGGTCGCCCACCCTCAGGAAAGATATTGAGAGGCTGGAGCGAGTGCAGGCGAGGGCCACAAAGTTAATCCCTTCCGTTAGGCATATGGGCTACAATCGACGGTTACGCGGCCTGAACTTGTTTTCGCTTGAAACTCGGAGGCTGCGCGGTCAACTGATCGAGGTTTTCAAGCTCTTACGCGGGTTCAACGATGTCGATTTTAGAAGTATGTTTAGTTTAAATGATAACCCAACTCGCAACAATGGTTGCAAGTTGGATTTGAAACGGTTTAAGACTAGTGTGTGTGGGAATTACTTTACGTATAAGATCTGTGACACGTGGAACAGGTTACCTTCGGAAGTTGTGAACAGTTCCTCTTTGGATCAGTTCAAGAAAAGGTTAGACCAAATCTTGCACACTATTTGAGTGTGTACAAAATTTTCCCTGGCACCCGTTGCCATTGGTACCTCCTCGGTATGGGCCTCAAGGCCTTTTGAGGTACTTCTTTTCCTTGTAACTCACTTGTAACTCTCTCTCTCTCTCTCTCTTTCTCTCTCTCCCCCCGCATGAGGTATAAAGGTTATGCACAATCACTTCCCGTGGGTTATTAGGACCCCATCCCATCCCTACGCTGTCCTTTTAACTTACGTTAAGGTTGTTCTCCTCTGACTGCCAAAAAAAAAAAAAAAAAAAAAAGTTTAGTATTAAGTCTTTTTCTCTTCTTTTACTATTAGGACCCCACTGCTACCTCATGCTTGGGAAGAGAGGCTTTGGAACCTCTATAAATAACACCATTTAACGCTCGTAGGTTGAGAGAGACTGGGATGGAGGGGTCCCAGGCGTAGGGGCGCGATGAATGGAGTGTGGCTAGTGCCCCGTTAAGCCCATTCCTAACGCGTAATGGCCTGACCAGCCCCCTGCGACCGTTCTTTGGTGACCAATTGATGGTGCTTGGCTGTACTGCTCTGAGGTGAGAGAGCTTTACTGCCCAGCTGGCTGCCAGGCCAGCGTAAAGTCTCGGGCGTAGACTCTGGGTCTGGTGGGATATCCCTTGAACACGGGATTCTAAGAGTTTGGCCGCTGGTGAGTGAATAGTAAGACTTAGTAAGGGGCTGCATCTCGCTGTCGCTCCTGGCGGAAAATCCGTGATGCCTGCGTCGCGAGTGTTTGTCAGTTGGTAGCTGCGACACGTTTGGGATTGTCCGGCCCTGGGGAGACCTTTGGTCGGTGCGGCAGCAACGAGAGGTGTAGTCTTCTGGAATGGATGAACGTCACTTGTAAGTAGGTGAATGCGTCTACGCGCCGGATGAATTCACCCCCACCCCCTTTTTTATATACTGGTCAGAACGTTTTTGATAGTTTTCATTGCTAGAACGCTTTATCTTATTCAGAGTATTAAGAAAAAAAAAAAAAAGAAAATATGGCAGGGCCAGCTAAATTGAAAGCAGAATGCTTTAAATGTAAAGTTAATCATTGGTGCGTTGACTTCCCTGAAGGTAGTATCAGCGATATCACATCCCTTAGTGTATGTTTGTTTTGTAAACTTAGAGAGAACCACGAAAAGGAAGTTAAAGAGCTAAAGGAATTAGTAAAAAAGCTTGAAGCTAGGTTCGTCGCACTGGAAATCCGACCCAGTGGACAAGATCAAACTAAAAACACACCAGCAGATTTAAACTGTAAGATTAAGCATCTAGAACAAAGCGTGGCACGCTTGGAAAAAACTGTGACTATTTCGGAAAATAGAACGGAGGAACAAGAATTCAAATTGGTCAAAAATAAAAGACCCTCCAAACCAAAACCAAAACATAAGGATTTGGAACCCATTACCGTCGAAAATAAGTTTCACTTACTTGCTGATGAGGAGGATGAATCCTTTTTAATTGGGGATTCTATGCTAAGGAATCAAGGAGACTTTTTCGGAGCAAGACGGGCGACGAAGAGAAAACTCCGCTGTTTTCCGGGTGCCACAAGCCAGATAATTAATAGGGAATTAGGCAAAATTAATATCAAGAATAAGAATTGCCCTATCATTGTCCATGTTGGTGGCAATGACGTTTTTCTGGGAGGGACAGGAGGGCAGACAGAGCCCATTATAAAAGAATTTAAGAACCTAACTGACAAGGTTAGGGATAGGACAGACATGGGTATGGTCGTAGGAATTCTCCCTCGAATGCGTGCTAGTGATTATACTTTAAGTAAAGCCATTAGCATAAATAAAAGAGTTAAGCGCATGTGTGAGGAAAATGGCCTAAAGTTTGTCGATTTTTGTCCTACATTCTACGGAAATGGGGAATACTTTGGTTCGGATGGGATACATTTTAACCAGAAGGGGAAAAAGAAGTATGGTGATTTACTGAACATTAATTTGTATAATCTTTTTAAACTAGGACACCCCAAACCAGCAATTGATCCTGCTCCCCAAACAGTTAAACCTACTTCCCCAGCAGTTAGTCACCCTCCCCCAGCAGTTAGTTACCCTCCCCCAGCAATTAGTCACCCTCCCCCAGCAATTAGTCACCCTCCCCCAGCAATTAGTCACCCTCCCCCCGCAGTTAGTCACCCTCCCCCCGCAGTTAGTCAACCTCCCCCCGCAGGTAGTCACCCTCCCCCCACAGGTAGTCACCCTCCCAGCAGGTAGTCACCCTCCCCCAGCAGGTAGTGACTCTCCTTCCACGTTGGAGGGGGCTCAGGCTCCTGCGGAGATTGTCCCCTCGTTAGTGAGGGGCTCTTTAACTCCCGACAGCCCTGGCTGTTTGGGAAACGGGTCGTGCTAGGGGGCGGTCAGAATAGGGGAGGCTCTCTCCGTGCAATGCTTTTTAATGCTAGGTCGATCAGGAACAAGTTTTGCGAGCTACGGGCGCTCTTAGCATCAGAATACCAGGATATCGTTGCTATCACCGAGTCCTGTATTCATACTGAGCGTAGGGACTACGTTGGGGAGTTCGAAATTCCCGGGTATAGAATGTTTCGCAAAGACCGCACCCGTGGGGAGGGGGGTGGGGTACTAATATACGTCAGAGACACGTTGAGTAGGGCGGATCGAAAATGAGGTTTTTAAACGGTTTTTCGAAATTCAAATATGGCTAGTGCGGAAAATATGTGGGTGCTATAGATAATGACTGTGCATAAATATTAGTCCTGCGAAATTATATCTTCAGGTGCCACAAAGCCGTCGAAAAAAGTGAAATATAATGATTTTCTTATATTCTGCATTAGTACAATAACTGAAACTTACTTGTTATTATTATATATTAAGTGTTCCAATTACCAAAATAGTTACTGAATTACGCAGCTCTTAGTTTATTTAGATCAATGTTCTTTTGATTAATGATCTAAATAATCCAGAACTCACCACGAGGAGGTGGCTGCGTGTCGAGCTCCACCCATGCCCTCCCAACCACCAATCCTTGCGCATGTTTTTTTCTATTAACGTTTTATTTAAACTTTATATTCAGCTTTACTTTCGAATGATGGCATTTTTTTACGTGACTGAAGTGTTGATCTTATGAAGCCATCTCGCGCGTTCAATCCAAATACTTTTGATGATGCTTCAGTCACTAATTTTACCATTCTTTCTACTACTTGTGTATGACAAGGGAATTTCTCGAATGGAGGGGTACTCTTGTTTTCTATGAATTCTTCAATCTCATTTTCTGTCAGGTGTCTTGTCACAGGTGGTTCAGTGACAATGCATTTTTGCCAATTAATTAAATCAGTATAATCAGTAGCTTCAAATTGAATAACAGGTACTGTGAAACGCCTCACAACTTTTTCCTTGTTGTTTGCCTTGCTTTCTTTATTCGCCTCCACGCTAATTCTCTTATGGCGCTGCGGTCATCATGAATCATTGATGCTAGAATATTTCTGGATTTGCAAAAAATGCATTTCTTTGTATGACAGGGTTTACAATATCCTTTACTTCGTCATTCAGTGTTCTTGTTAGTTCAATAGTTTTGAAAACATGTTTTGAGCCATTGACAAAAGACGTACTTTGCTTAATAGAAAACCACATTGGGATGTAGACCTTCATTATAAAAGAAGCAATGTTCATGAGGTTCTCAGATGGACTTACAGTTGAAACGTATAGACGAAGCAAACGATTTGCTGTAGTCAGCCATCGTGAATGTGCCATTTTGCCTGGACTACGATAAGCAAGATCTGGAGAGCAATATCCCTTTGTTATGGCCTGATGAATATTAATTAGATATTTTTGGTCGGTGCTAAGATCTTCACAGTCTACAGTTGGTTCTTCAGCATCAATCCTTTCAAACTCGACAAAAGGAAGACTCTCACAGTTCTCTAATTCCCTGCCAATAGGACCGGTGAATCCGCGGGGGCCAGATTTTTCCATCCAGCTTTGCAACTAAATGGCGTAATGGCAATTCATTGGCATGGAGCTGGCACACTAAATGTTGAACTGGCTTCTTCAGCTTCAATTCTATAAGCCTTATAACGCCTCCCTTTTCTCCAGTGTTGACTGCTGCACCATCGCATCCAATGGCAACAAGGTTTTCCAGGTTCATGTCATTATTTCCAATATACTCAAACATTCCTTTACATATTTCTTCAGCTGATCCAGAATTCACAGAATAATGGCCCAAATAATCTGAACCAGGTTCTCTCAATAAAGTGATATGTTCTGCTGTTACCTTCTTCTGATATACTTTGGACTCTTTTTTTCTTGGAAGAGTGTAGAATCTTTTCGACCATCAAAATAGATTCCTCTGATTGGGACCTGATTTTGATCTTTCATAATTTCTGATCTCTTCTTTTGTCTTTCTCTTCTGATTTTACTCCTATCCACTACTTCAGATGTATTGTCAATAGAAACTTCTCCAATATCTTGCAATACTGCACTAACAATGAATGCTGCAGCTCGATCTGAAACTGCAGTCCTGTCACAAGCAGTAGCCACTGAAGGTAGATTTGTAGTTTTCCTTTTCTGGAATAATTGTTCTTCAGGTTGTTCGAGCTTTCTCTACGAGCTAACTGGCTCTGGAAATGTATCGTCTGATATTTCGCCAGATTCACTTTCACTATTTGATGTCGATGATGATAATTCAACATTTGTATCCTGCAATTTCTCCTGTGAAGATTCTTTGGTGAGCCTCACAGCTTCTTTTGCTTTCTTAGCAACGTAGATGCTTTTTTCTTTGAGAGTGTAATATCTACTCTATCAATAAACAGTTTTCTTTCACTCCTTTGATCTAAGAGGAACGTCACTTCTTCCTTTGGAACCGTTTTTTCTTTGGGACAAGAACATTGTGTTAGTACTTTGCACTTGCACGCTGCAATGTCAAAAAGTTTCGTGTGTGCTTCTTTTTTGAACATATCAATCTTTGCTTTGTAAGCATCAGAATTTTTTCTGCTTTGGTATGGCTTCATAATGACACGATACTTTTCGTGGTAGCTTCTGAACATTGTTTCAATTCGCCTGTCTGACAGAATTGGGACGGAAGCACTTTCCCAAATTGTTTTCAATTTATCAACAACTTGTTCTAATATTTGAGATATTGAAGGATCTTTATTAGTATTCTGTTTCAAATCGTTTCTTACAAACAAGTAATATTTAAAAACTCCTTCGTATGTAGGAAGATTCCTGTGCCACAAATCTTCCCCATACCAAACATGGGGCACTCAGTTGAGGCCCTGGTTGATTTTGCACAAACTCGAGACATTTTGAAAGTATACAAATCTGAAAAAGAGAGAGCTAATATCAATTATACGTTAATTTCAGTTAATAGTACATGGCAAACTTAGGGCAACACAATACAGAAATGCAAAATATATAAGAAATATAGTTTAGACTATCTGAGTAACGCCAACAACAGAACACCCACCTGCTACGAGAGCGACAGCTACACTGAACCGAGGTACTCACGTGACAGCTGAGTGAGCTGACTATAGAAAACTGTTTTTAGAGAATAGAAACTTTTTTTAAAGGTTGACTGAGCTATTTTTATACAAGTGTGAATAAATTCTTGTCTATTGTGCATCGTGGACTCTTCTGTAATTATTGGTTAAAATCTGCTTTTTTCAATTTTTTTCAATATTGAAGGTCATTGTGGCACCTGAAGATATTAATGTTATGATTTTAAATTTATACCAGCTTATTTCCTCACTACTCCACACATTTTCCACTCTAGCCAACTTGAAAATTCGAAAAACGGGTTTTTCACTCCGCCCTAACGTTGAGTCCGGTTGACTGCCAGTTCCGGTCGGAACGGGAGCTGCTTGGCGTCGATCTGAACGTGGGAGGGACGAACTATAGGTTAATCTTGGTGTACAGACCTCCGCATCTCCTCCTCGAGAGGATACAGCCCTGTACACCGAACTCAGTAGCCTGGTAGGGGATAGGGTGTGTGTAGTTTTAGGAGACTTCAACTGTCGCGGCATAAAGTGGGAAAACAGGACTGCCGATGCTGAAGGTAGGAGGCTAGTTGACTTTGCTGATGAGAACTTCCTCACTCAGTGGGTCAACGAGCCTACACGAGGCGAAAGCGTTCTAGACTTAGTATTCACGACCGAAGACAACCTCGTCACTGGCCTCACCGTTGACGAATCATTGGGCGGGAGTGATCACGGTCTTATTAGGTTCCGCGTGTGCGTCCCTCGGGTGAAGCGTAGTAACTCGAGAGACTGTAAGCTCGATCTCCGGCGGGCGAACTTTGTTAGCCTCAGGGATAGCGTAGGAGAGATGGGGTTAGAGGTTGGCAGCGATGTTGAGGGAGTGTGGAGTGCATTCGGGGACGAGTTTATGGTGCTGCAGTCTGCTGCCATACCCTCAAAACCGGTCACCCCTGCTTCAACGCAGCCTAAGTGGTTCAATCGTGACATCGCTTCGGCTATCCGAAATAGGAAAGTAGCGTATAGGAGGGCGAAGGCCAATCGTTCCCACGAGAACACTGAAGCGTATGTCCGACTGTGTAGGGAAGTGAAGGCGAAGGTTAGGCTAGCGAAACGTAACGAAGAACTACGGGTGGCAAGCCTCTGCAAGGGGAACCCTAAGGAATTCTTCAGTTATGTTAGTAGAAAGCCCATTAGAAGCATGATAGGTCCGTTAAAGGATGGAAGCGGCGTTCTCCGGACCTCCGACGCAGACTTCGCTAATGTGCTTAATGAGTACTTTGCGGGAGTGTTCACCAGGGAGAATACCCGCGTCATCCCCGAGCCAGGCGTGAGGCACGAAGGTGCTGGCCTGGATAGTGTTAGATGTACCGCGACAGTCGTTGCCGATAGAATAGACAAACTGAGCGCGTTTAAGGCTCCTTGGCCAGACCAGTTTCTCCCCAGTGTTGCGAGAAGTGCGCGACCAGGTGGCTCCCCACCTTGCTACATTCTTCAACAAATCGTTGGAGACGGGCCAGGTGCCTGGTGACTGAGGGAAGCCAAGGTGACCCCTATCTTTAAGAAAGGGGATCACGAAAGTCCAGGGAACTATCGTCCCATTAGTCTCACTTCAGTTGTAGGTAAATTATTAGAAGGGATAATAGCTGATAGGATCGTTGACCATTTGGATTCCTACAAGCTGCTTGGGGACTCCCAACATGGGTTTAGACGGCATTGGTCGTGTCTCACCAACTTGCTCGAGTTTTTCCACGTCATGTTGAGTGAGTACGATAAGAGTAGGGCGATTGATATACTTTATCTCGACTTTCAGAAAGCCTTGATAAGGTACCTCACCGCCGGCTAATGGTGAAAGTGCGCGCGCTGGGTATCGGTGGGGAAATAGGTAGGTGGATTGAAAACTGGCTGAGGAATAGGCGGCGGAGGGTGGTAATTAAAGGGGCTAGTTCGGGTTGGGGCTCGGTCACTAGTGGGGTTCCTCAGGGTTCCGTTTTGGGGCCGCTGTTGTTTATCATTTACATAAATGATATCGACGGTGGCATCGTCAGTCGGATCGCCAAATTCGCTGATGACACCAAGCTTGGGGCCAATGTTGGGACGCCCGAAGCGATCGAGGAACTGCGTGCGGACCTAGGTAGGATAGGAGAGTGGTCCGAAAAATGGCAAATGCCGTTTACTTGGGTAAATGCAAAGTGATGTACATTGGCTACGCCAATCCCAAGTCGGACTACTCGATTTTGGGTAGTAATATCGAGGTAACTGATTTAGAAAAGGACTTGGGTGTGCTAATTAGCAGCGATCTTAAGTTTACGAAACAGTGTGTAGAGGTGGAAAAGAAAGCCCAGAAACTATTGGTTATATCAGGGCAATTTCAGTTTCGGAACAAGGAGATTGTGCTCTCACTGTACAATTCCCTTGTTCGGCCGCACCTGGAGTATGCTGTGCAGTTCTGGTCGCCCTCCCTCAGGAAAGATATTGAGAGGCTGGAGCGAGTGCAGGCGAGGGCCACAAAGTTAATCCCTTCCGTTATGCATATGGGCTAAAATCGACGGTTACGCGCCCTGAACTTGTTTTCGCTTGAAACTCGGAGGCTGCGCGGTCAACTGATCGAGGTTTTCAAGCTCTTACGCGGGTTCAACGATGTCGATTTTAGAAGTATGTTTAGTTTAAATGATAACCCAACTCGCAACAATGGTTGGAAGTTGGATTTGAAACGGTTTAGGACTATTGTGTGTGGGAATTACTTTACGTATAAGATCTGTGACACATGGAACAGGTTACCTTCGGAAGTTGTGAACAGTTCCTCTGTGGATCAGTTCAAAAAAAGGGTAGACGAAATCTTGCACACTATTTGAGTGTGTAAAGACATTTAGGACCTCAGTCTGCGGAAATTTCTTTTCCTATAAAATAGTTAATATCTGGAACCAACTTCCCTCAGAGATTGTTTCCAGTCAAAGTGTAAATGTGTTTAAAAATAGGCTAGACAAAGTACTGAATACTCTCATACTTTAAGCCTAAAACTTAAGAAAACTCTGCAGGAGATCGCTTACACCGTGTCTCTGTGAGCAAGCTAAATATAAAGCTATTTATATATTCTCCACTTTCCTGTAAAATTTCCTTGGCTACTTTTCCAGGGTCAAGGTATTTTCTTCAACCTTTTTCCGTACCTGCCTCTGGCAGGGAGGGAGCGGAAGGTGGGGAGAGAGCCTTCTACTTTTCTATCCAGTTTTCTACTACTGCTAGGATAGTTGAAAGAAAAATAAACTTTTACAAAATTTTCCCTGGCACCCGTTGCGATTGGTACCTCCTTGGTATGGGCCGCAAGGCCTTTTGAGGTACTTCTTTTCCTTGTAACTCCTTGTAACTCTCTCTCTCTCTCTCTCTCTCTCTCCGCAGGGGGTATGAAGGTTATGCACGTTCCTTCTGGGTGTTGTAAACTTTATACTTGGGGTGTGACAGCCCTCCGGTCCCGAGTCGTTGGATTCTAGAGAAATTGGCTGCCAATTCCTTTAGGTTCTCTCTCTTTCGGGAGGGCGGGTGAAGTCTGTTGTACAAACCTGTCCCGTGGGTTACTAGGACCCCTTCCCATCCCTACTCTGTCCTTTTAGCTTAAGTTAATGATGTTCTCCTCTGACTGCAGAAAAAAAAAAACTTTTAGTATTAACTCTTTTTCTCTACTCTTACGATTAAGACCCAGCTGCTACCTCATGCGTGGGAAGAGAGGCTTTGGAACCTCTATAAATAACACCATTTCACTTCAGTTGTAGGTAAATAATTAGAGGGGATAATAGCGGGTAGGATTGTTGACCATTTGGATTCCTACAAGCTACTTGGGGACTCCAACATAGGTTTAGACGGCATAGGTTGTCTCTCACCAACATGCTCGAGTTTTTCCACGTCATGTTGAGTGAGTATGATAAGAGTAGGGCGATTGATTAGAAAGTCTTTGATAAGGTACCTCACCGCCGGCTAATGGCTAATGTGCGCGTGCTGGGTATTGGTGGTGAAGTAGGTAGGTGGATTGAAAACCGGCTGAAGAATGCCACAAAGTTAATCCCTTCCGTTAGGCATATGGGCTACAATCGACGCTTACGTGACGCGGGTTCAAAGATGTCGATTTTAGAAGCATGTTTAGTTTAAATGATAACCCAACTCGCAACAATGGTTGGAAGTTGGATTTGAAACGGTTTAGGACTAGTGTGTGTGGGAATTACTTTACGTATAAGATCTGTGACACGTGGAACAGGTTACCTTCAGAAGTTGTGAACATTTCCTCTGTGGATCAGTTCAAGAAAAGGTTAGACCAAATCTTGCACACTATTTGAGGGTGTAGAAAGATTTCCCTGGCACCCGTTGCCATTGGTACCTCCTTGGTATGGGCCTCAAGGCCTTTTGAGGTGCTTCTTTTCCTTGTAACTCCTTGTAACTCTCTCTCTCTCTCTGTCCTACGCATGCGCAGAGTTGACTATCGTAGAAAAGGCTAAACTCCGCCCACTGTATGTCCAATCAGGAAGTCAGCGACCTTGTGATTGGCTTTCTAATCTCTGAGTACAAATGGGCGTCGTACCACATATAAAAATGAGACCCACGACCAGATCGTGCCATAACAGTTGCTATTTCTACCTGTGAATAACACGTTTTCCCATCAAGCATGGACACTTCCTGTCAACCAGCCCTCTACTCTTCCCCACAGATGTTTGAAGTGGGGGACCCTTCTGCAGGGGCCACACTCCAGCTTTTTGTTGCGATTGATGGAGGAAACCTTCTATCGACACAAAACGTTAATGATATCTGCAATGATCCTCCGTTTGAACCAGCAGAAGATTCTACCCTCGAGATGTGAGTAATTACGTAATAATTTAGTTTGCGATTCATTCTCGGGCTATATACATCGTATCATTCAGTGCTTAACCCTTGCAAGTGTTAGTTAATTTATAAAAAGCCACAATAAACGAAGTGAGAGGATATCTGCCCAGGGGTTTGAGACTCTGCGACGGGGCTTAGTAGCCCCGCTAATCTTCTTTCCTGAGAATGTTATTTCGACAGTAAATTTTATTATGCGATGAAGGTATCTTTGAAAGTGAAATTTTATTACACGCTTATTTCCCTGTACGTGTTAAATTAAAAATTCATAGTAAGTCCTACAGGTTTTTAGAATTACTAAAACTTTAAAGGTAGGGAATTGCTGCGGTCCCGGGTTCGTGACCCGGTGCTGGCAGATGATGTGTAGCACATCCAGCTAATCTTCCTTTTGAGCCCAGTTAGGCTAGTTGCTTTGTGTTTATTATCTGATCCGGTATTCTATTAAGTATTTAGAGTGTGAATTTTGTTTATCAAATAATTACGTGTTAACATTTAAAATTAGTTTTTAAATTAGTTATTTAAAATTAATATTTAAATTAGCATGTATCCTCAATTTTATATATACATATATATACATATATATATATACCTATGGAACAAATGGATTTTAATTAAAAAAAATTTGATGTGGATGAATCGTTTAATATCTAACAGGTGCTCGATACCCTGTGGTGGTGCTTAGTCATCCAATATGATCATTACTAGAAAAATGTACGAGTTGTCAAAATAATTTTCTATCTACAACCGTATCCTTTCTCCTTATAGGCCCGATACGGAACTCAATCGTGTTATAGCTACTTTTCGTGACAGTTTTGAAGAAAAGCAAATAGCTGACGGCGATTAGGTTTTACTGGACACTCGTTCCACTGACATGAACACCAATGTCGAAGTATTGGGTCACATCTGGTCCAACGATTGCCAGGTCGTCGGGGAAATAATGCAAGTTTTTTTTGGTTAAGAACAAGACAGAATATTTTCATCAATTTATTAAATGATAGAAATCATGTTTTAGTACAATTCAGCTTACAGAACTAGCATCCAATAAATAAGCTACAGAGCAAAAGACTAATATTAATGGTAAAATCTTATATTTTACACAATATTGTTACAATTATATATACACGCGTAAAACTTTATATAATATATCGAGTGCACACAAACGGAAAACAGCTTTTTATCTGCATGCACACCATTTCATCATTCAGCTCAGTGTCGCACAAATCGAATAATTGTGAAAAATTTATCGATCCCTTTCCACGTGACATATGCAGGAGAAATGAAAGACAATACATCCCGCAAATATTACTAAAACATCCTTGTAATCGGTGGGGATTCCAGACAATTTCAGAGAAATGCAACTGTTCGAGAAATTTTACAATAACAGGGTCACTCCAGGGATGAGGCCTCAGTGAATTAAAATAATACATTCTTTCCCTATTTTTAAAGTATATTGCAAACCAATGAATCCCCTTACCCCCAACAATGTCCGTATTGACAATAATTCCTCGCATTTTCTCCTAGTTGGTAATTTCAATGTTTCATTCTTCGCAAACACACCGATAAATTTGGAGCGTGTGATTCTCATTACTTTCTAGAGTGTATTCGCGTCCTTTTTAAAAGTCAATGACTACGTTCCTGCAGCGGTGAATTTCTATTAAAGCTTGTGATTCGAGGTATACTAGTACACTAATAGGCGCGTCTATCAGGCTGGCGAATTCCAATCTGACTGAGATGTTCCCACTTTGTTGTGGACGTGAGTGAGTATTTACACTAGCAGATAAGTCGGGTGGGATATCAAACGGGTAAAGGTTAAATTGATCGATGAATTCTTTCTGCTTTACCCCAATCCCGTTCTCATCACAAGCACCTGCAATATGGGCCAGATTACTATAAGCTCTCGTGCAAAGCGGGAACACAGCGTCTGATGAATAATCCATATCCATAGCCCCACCCAACGCAACGCCATTGACGTATAGAGTTATATTTTCAAGGCCGAAATTCTCGAATTTAAAGGCGTTCTTTTTATATTTTCCCCTCGTCGAAGAGTGATCTTGCATTCCAATTAATAACCTGTTAGGTAGAACTCCCAGGGTCACGTTTTCTAGCTGCTTCGAGGCTAAACCGGCGGGCACCGTGTATAGTTTGATCTGTACTCTGTTAATTGGGTATTTTACTGTTGCGTGTATTAAATTTTTTTCAATTTTTACATATTTCGGCGTACTTAATTTCACTCGCCGTACGTGCAGATATGTTTCCATAATGTGAATCACAACGGGTTTTGCGCCCTCTTCTTGATCAGGCCCCAGATTTATACAAATCTCAGGATTCGTGCGGGTGAGCTTTAATTTCATATCCACTCCATTCATAAGCAGTTTCTACTGGAACGTGAAGTCTGCATGCAGACAATCAAAACACTCGGTATATCTTTTTAAAATTTTTAAATTTATCCTTTATATTACTTTCGCCTGTAGTCTGATAATAGCCCTCGGCAGTTAAAAAGGTGTCCTTCGCTTCTTTTGAAAAGTTGAGAACATTTTCCAGATAGGCTCGTAAGTGATAATAACCCGTTTTTGCTGAGATGTTAACCTGGTTTAAATACACCTCACACTGACTGAATATGGTGCAGAAAGTTGGTTTCAGGGTATGCAGAATAATTATCATCGCAGTCTGTTCCATCAGAATGGGATATACGTAGTTTAGCGTACATGTGCATGCAGCTTGGATCAAAAAAGATGGGCCTGAGCTGGGTATCACGAATTATATACGGGCACTTGGGGAACTAATTGTGTTTAATGGGTTAATTGTAATAAAGTTACTGTGCTTAATAGAAACTTGTGTTGGGGGCATATCAAAGAGGGACAGCTCCAATTTACAACATTGTGAGCTACACGGATGGATGAAGCGTGCCATGACGAGTCAGAAATAGCACCACCTCTCTCGACAAGTAGTAATGAGCCTGATTCGTGAGAGCAATGTCCTCAGCTTATATCCGTTAAAAAAAATGATCAACCATAGGTTTCATGTGCTTAGAACACTTCTTTTTTAACGTCCTTTTACGTTTAGCGCCACATGTCGGTAACCCCTATTTCCGGACAGCCCTCCTCTTCTTTCCGCCATCACGCATTTTTCTCTTTGCATCTTTGATGATTTCGTCCCGTGTACGTTTTAAATTGTTTTTTAGAGCTTCTTTAGATTTAGCTCCACCCATTATGTTTTCTACCGCGTTAAAACCTGATTGTAACGCTTTCCTCTCGAGGTAGCAATTCGGCAGCCGTGCGTAGTATGGTTGAAGAAATGCATCCAAGCCCACTCCCACGCTGATATCTCACTCCTCGATAGACTGTGAAAAGCCTTCGGGTCAATATAACTCAGTGCGACGAAAGTGTAGCTTCACTGTTAAGCTCCCATCACCGAATGGGAAATTTTTTCCCTCAATCGTTCTTATATATATATTGAGATATTGGTTAAGACATTAGACGCATACCCTGCGGCTGAGAATGTAAACCTTGTCATCATGGACAAGCTAAAGTACTTTTACCACTACATTCATATATATCACGACGAGGTTCGCAGTGAGGTTGTAGCTAAAGGCCTGTGTGAGTTTTTAATAGAATTTAAAGATGATTATCGACTGTTAAACAAAAAGGATAAATACTGACACACGTTTCTCTCAAATTGTGAGCCGAATTGTTAATGTGTGGAGAAAATGAAATTACCCCATGTGTCGGAAAATTGCCCGCGTGATTTATGCTGGAACAAACCCGTACACGATTCAACAGCTTATGGTGCGACTCGCTGCCCCCGTCGAGCCGATCCGCCCACCCGTGGCTTATAGTCATCTCAGAGCTTGAACCGACTGGACGTGCACTCCTCGAATATGATGGAACTTCCTTTGAGAAGCATTCTCAATGCCGTGTACGATATGTCCGTGACGAAGTCACTGAGCGTATTCAGGCGTGAAACCGGTGCCATTAACTATGTACTTGAAACGACTTGTAGACAAGCAAACTTTGGTAAACGTAATGTTGTTTATTTAAGTGTTGAGGAGATGAATAGAGTCTTCGTGATAGTTGAGAAGTGGGGTGAGGATCGTTATAAAATACCTGCAGGTGTAGGTACAAGAAGAGAACACATTAGTGATACCCCCTCATATGCCATTGTTTGTACGTTGTGTATAAATAACGATCAGCCATGCATTGATATACGACTGATGTGGAAAAATGCATCTGATAATAACGTTCTTGTCCCCACGCGAAACAGACTCATCCTCGACAGAATGTTTGAAATCGTCGGATTCCGCAAGCTGAAGCCTAAATTAGACGCTCGTGTTACGGATATGATTTACTTTGACACGGTTCTTGAATACGCATACTGCTCGATGGCTTTATCGAATGTAGGAATGAACAAGGCGAGAATGGACTAGAGCTGGATGCTTATTTAAAAGGTTTAGACTTTTCGAAATATCCTGAACTTTGGTACAGAGGACTTGAGCGGTACAGGGCAGAGCTCGCCTACACTGTTCACCCTGAAGAATTGTATCTCTATATAATGAGCAGCTGTCGTTAAGACTTGGAAGATTATTTCAACTGCCGCTATGCGTTGTGAAGAAGAGTTCACGATTGAAAAGCTCGGATCGGTAAGAAAAAAAACCTCGATTGGAAAGGAGTGTTTATAAACTTGAATTTAATCATGAAGTTGTGGCTAACGACGCCCTCTTTGTGCGTGCTTTTGATTGTATTCTGACTGTGTTTAAAGTTAACTTGCCAGCCAATTGTAAAGTGGGCACATAAATAGTATTAAACGAAATGAAGGCCCTTCACATCGAGTATAGGCACCCGCACACCTTGAATGGTGAAACAATGCTAAATCGTATTTATTGTATAGTACAAAGCAACAATGATGTAACTGTAGACTCGATCACGTGCGAATTTAGTATTTTAGTTAAGCGCTGTAGAACAAAGTATATGTATCAGGTTATCCCATAAGTAATGTCGTTTTTTAAGATAGATTAAGTTTAAACTGTCCTACTCGGTTTAAGCATAAATTTTCGGAAGGTCATATCTAAGAGGAGATCTATCGTGTTTCGCTACATACTTTACAGACCTTGACCAGTGAAGACGTGTGTTTTGCTTTATGTGAACCCCTCATAAACATGGCGGTATCAGAAGAGCATATCAGGCATATAATGCTTTACGAGTTCAAAAAAGGGAATAGTGCTACTGAAGCAACGCGAAACATTCAGGATGTTTATGGCAACGATATTCTGCATGTGAGGAAATGTCAAAGATGGTTTCAAAAGTTTAGGAATGGTGACTGCTGTTTGACAGATGCAGCAGGCTCTGGACGCCCTGCTGAGTTTGATGATGACCTGCTGTTAGCCGCACTTGAAGAAGACTGTTCAACAACTGTCGAAGAATTGGCCCAGAAACTCAATTCATCCCCGTCCACCATCTCCCGACATTTGCAACAACTCGGAAAAGTGCCTAAGTTAGGAAAATGGGTGCCACATGAATTGTCGGTCGACAATCTGAGGGTGCGGGTAAACATTAGCACAGCTCTTCATTCCCGTGAGCTCCAAGATCCGTTTTTGCACCGTTTAGTGATTGGTGATGAAAAGTGGATACTGTACCAGAATGTTAAGCGCCGTCGACAGTGAGTTTGTGCCGGAGAACCAGCGACACCACAGCCAAAACCAAATCTTCACCCTCGGAAGGTGTTGCTTAGTGTTTGGTGGGATAAAGGTGGTGTAATACACTTTCAAACCTTACCACACAACCGAACAATCACCGCTCAAGTCTACTGTCAACAACTGGATCGATTGAACACTGCACTAAAAGAAAAGAGACCTTCTTTGGTTAATCGGAAAGGAATCGTGTTCCACCACGACAACGCACGTCCTCATACCGCTCGGATCACTTCTGCAAAAATTGAGGAGCTTGGGTGGGAAAACCTTCCACATCCTCCAGACCTTGCGCCTTCAAATTATCATCTCTTCAGGAGTCTGCAAAACTATCTTGACAAGAAAATATACTTCTTTAGATGACCTGCACACCAGTCTTTGTACGTTTTTTGCCTCAAAACCGCCTGAATTTTATAAACATGGCATTAAAAAGCTTGTAGGACGTTGGCAGAGTGTCAATGATTCCGATGGAAAATATATGCTAGATTAAAAAGTTTCAGTCGAGTTTTTTTTTTTCCTTCAAATTTCGATCTAAAAAAACGACATTACTTATGGGATGACCTGATATTTTTTTTATAAGTTTTTCTGTTTATATATATACAGGGTGGGCCGTAAGTTTCCATACATAGGAAAATTTGGATCAGCAGTTTCCGGATGCTTGGATTGGTCGGCGTGGTCCTGTGGAGTGGCCTCCCAGATCCCCAGATCTCACCCCCCTTGATTTCTATCTTTGGGGGCACTTGAAGGCCATGATGTATCAGGAAAAGATACGAGACATAAATCATCTAAAGGAACGTATCACCAACGCCATTACAAGCATAACGTCAACTGTGCTAATGCGTGTTCATCAACAGTGGGGAACACGTATTGAAATGTGTTTTCAAAACAATGGCAACCATGTAGAGCATATTATATAAATAAAAATGGTTGTCCATAAAAAAATGTTTATTTTTCCTATGTATGGAAACTTACGGCCCACCCTGTATATTAAAGGGTATATAGCTTTATCCTGTACTATTATTTTGATGATTATATTCCGTCGTTTTGTATTTCTTATATTTTTATTAATTTTTTTATTATATATACAGTACCGTGCAAAAGTATGAGTCCACTGTCAATCTGATACCTATTAGATAATCTGTCGTATGAAAATTTGTTTTGATACTAAAATACACATTAACTAGAACCTCTGGTTCATATTAACGTATAACTAAGTTATTACTTAAGTGTATAAAGTTGTATTAGCTGGATGGCCCTCTAGTCTGCATAAATTGGACTTGAGAGTTGATTTATTATACTACTTATAACGCATGTGTTTAAATATCTAGCGAACTATTGATGATGGATCTGCAGTAAATGCTCCTAAGCTATTATTATATCAGTATTTACAATTAAAAGTATTGACATAGTCACTTAAATTCTGAAAAAAAAATTTATCGAGTACGTTTCTCATTATAATCTTAATTCATGCTGATTTTTTTTGTTTCACAGGCTTAAGAAATGACGAAAAGTACAATTTCTGATGAGATTAGATATAAAATAATACATTTGCATGGTGAGGGACTGAGTCAAAGAAAAATAAGTGAATCTTCAGGTGTTTCCAAAACTGGTGTATAAACAATCTTGGCACGTTAGAGATCAAATGGGACCCCCTGTTGGTCGTCCTAGATTAGACAGGCCTTCTAAGCTTTCTCCATCTGATCTACAATATCCAAAGATTACTTCCCTTCGAGACAGACGCAAATCCAGCACTTCACTTGCAGCAGATCTCGAAAAAACAACAGGTGACTCAGTTGATCCTTCTACTGTACGAAGGAAGCTTAACTCAATAGGTCTTAAAGGATGTGTTGTAGCAAAAAGGCCACTTTTAAGGAATGGAAATAAAGAGAAGAGAAGAAAATGCGCTTTAGAATAAAGTATTGGACATCTGAAATCTATTGTGTTTCTGCGTCTTTAATGTTGATCCTCAGTTTACCTGAGGATTGTCGTCGTAGTTTCGCTTCGAGATATTCCCAGAGAAAGAAGTCATGAGGTGACAAATCAGGGAAGTTTGATTCGAAGACAACATTTGATGTGTTAAGGGACGACCCATTTTGTTGACCGATGATTATGTTCATGTTCACATCTCGCTTTCCCCTCAGTTGCGGGAGAAATTTCCTTCTCACTGTGTGTACGTGTTTCTGTGTTGACAGTGACATTTTGTCATGATTTATTTTCGAAGAAGAATGGTCCAATGATACCACTACGTCCGATGACACACCAAACTGTCACTTTCTCAACGGAAAATGGTGTTGCTACACGTTCATGTGGTTGCTAGACTGCCGAAAATCGCATGCTTGGCTTGTTGACATGACACTGATGACAGGCGAGATGAAAGTGAGCCTCGTCACTGAAGAAAACATTGTCCAGGAACTTTGATTCATTTTCATTCCGTTTGGCAATTCTGACAAAGAATTCACGCCTTTCTCTTTTAGTTCTGTCAATTTGACTTTCTAACATTTGTATCTTGTACGGATACATTTTCAGATTTTGATGTATGATTCTTCTCACAGTAGTGTGTAATGTTCTCACCGGCTGACAAAGCCGGCGTGTTAACTTTATTGGCGAGGCTTGCAATTCTCGTCTTGCAGCCTGGATCCTGTCAGGTGTTGTTGTTGTAGATTTCTTTCCACTGTGGCTTCTTATCTGGTCATTAACACTTCCCGTATGTCTGAACTTCTCTTCAGTACGTTCGATGGTTTTACAATTGGGAATTCTTGTGTTTCGAAAGTTCTTATAAAATTGTCTGTGTTGCAACATATAATTTCGTGGCAAAATATGCCTCCGCGATCAATGTCCGCTGCGGGATAGAAAAATTGGCCTACATAGTTAGAATTCAAATCAACAAAACTTTTTGGTGTGTTCTTTATATCATCTGAAAATAGAGAGAAAATATTAATTAATTAATTAATTAATTAATTAATTAATAATGTACAACATTTTAAATGTACGTACATCATTTTAATTCACCCTTATATATGTCTAAATCCCCAAGTAGCACCAATATTAAGCCATTTATTTGACCCATTAACTCTGATTTTGTAAATAAATCGAATTTTCTTGGAAGAGATACTTTTTTGAGGTTTGCTACCTCAGGCTCTTACACACCCAGTGATTTGCTTGTTAGGTTAGGTTAACTTCGCGTAACCTAACTTCAAAAAGTAGGTCATACAAGAAAAACACTTTTTTACAAAGTTCGACCTAACTGGTAAAGAACATAGCTTACGATTGAGCTATTTTGGGATTTGGGCGCACATTATTATATATATATATATATATATATATATATATATATATATATATTATATATATATAAATATAGAGGGTGGTTCAAAAGTCCTTACCCCACCTCATACGAATCACGCTCCAATTCAATGGGCCTGTGGAGTTCTGTCTTAAAGTTGGCGAGGGTGTTGTTAGGGTGTACAGACAGGGACGAGGAGGACGGGAAAGTGACGTAGAAATGGTTAGGAGCCATGCTGCATACTATTTAAGCTTCATTATTGCATCAGCTTTTATATAGGTGTTGAAGCTTTCTGGGTACCCTAGCCACTTCACCAGATACATTTTCCTCTTTCCTGAACCTTTGCTTCCTATAATTTTCTCAATTTTAAACACATTTTTTCCTAAATTAAATGCCACGTTCTGCAACTCCTCGCGGTAAAAGCCTCCAGCGATCTCTTCCCCATTCAAATCTTCAACGTAATACATCATTATCTCACCTTTAGGTTTCACAGCACGAACTTTAAAAGTCTCACGTGTCCATCCCTGCTCAAATTCCTTCGCGAATTTATTTCCCGAACGTGATAGCCTTACGTAATCATTGATTTTGAAATGTGTAGAGTGCAGTAGTGGTCCATCTCTTCTCACCTGGCAGCGCACCTCTTTCTAAAACTTCGTTAGGCGTTGTGCCAATCGTACGATGGTGTGAACGGTTATGATGATGATGCCAATGAACCGAGAACGTTCATATATCTGTGTGTTTTTGTGTGTAAAATAGCGGTGCTTGCGTTCCTTTATGGTACGTTGAACTCTTTCAGCTAAAGACGCCTTATGTATAGAATTGGTAGTGTAACAGCTGATATTAAACTCTGTCAGCATGTTCTGAAAAGCGCGACCTATAAATTCTTTCCCCATATCTGTACAAAAATAGCTAAGAATCCTGTTTTCTTTCAACATCAACGTTTTGGTCGCTTTAGCAACTGTTTCAGGCGATTTATTTTTCAGGGGAATTAGCCACAGATATCTAGAGAATACATCTATTATGAATAGGATGTAGCGGTAACCATCGTTATACACTGAATATCTTTGCATGTCTGTTAAATCCGCCTGCCAAATAGAGTCAATCAAAGCAGCTGTTGTCTTGGCCGTTTTAAACCTTTTTCTCACCGGTTTATGAAGTGTATAAGCATCCTGTTCCAGCAAAAGTCTCTCAACATCTTTTTTCCTTACACCGTAAACACCTCTGTACAGTCTATTAACGCCATCACAGGAGGCGGGGTTAGAAATGTCATAATAGCGTTTACTTAATATGTTAGCCATTTGCGTATTTTAGAGACACGTGGATAAGGCTGGCCGTTTATTCTCTTCTTTCTCCTCTTCAGAGACGCTGCTGCTGCTGAGGGCGATGGCGTACTCAGTAGTGACACATGCGAGACTTGATCCGAGTCTTTTAACCTATTCAGATTACCTATCAATGCTTTGGGAACATTTATTTGCTGTAGTCTTGCTTTAATATGCTTCCAGACTGTTGGCGAGGGTCTGTCCCACTTTCTCACCAGATCATGAACAATATCAACGATATTGGATCCTTGTACCCTTGTTCCTTCAACAATGACCTCGCCTGTATCGGTCCACTGTATGATGGGGTCCTTACTCAATAGATTATAAAGACTTAACCCTTTATTCCTCAATGTATGTGGGAGGCTGTTTTTTAACACATGTTCGATGTGTTGTGTTGTGTTCCGTTGCTCTTTGGTTGGTCATCTCTAACGTCGGTGCCAGGTCCTGTGTCGCCATGCTCAGCACTACTCGCGCTGTGCCTAATAACCACGGGGAGCTCTGTCGGATTCTTATAATCCTCGTACTCATGAAGAAATTTCTGCAAAGCCTCTTGGTACAAGATCCTTTTCTCAACAGGTGACTTTTCACTGTTTAATAGGGCTAGCAACTCGCTTTCCGTTCTTTTAAGCCTACTTTTACGGGGTTCTAGAGCCGTGTCTGGAGTCTTTGAACTTTGCAATGAAGCATACACCTCGTGCGGAATCACAACCACCTTCTTCATTATATTAATCTAGTCATTATATTAATTATGTTCTTGTAACGACGTAACCGATCCTTCTGAGAGGGTTTCACTGGCACATTACATTTTATAACAAACATCTTTTGCAGTTCCGGGGGCAATCGTTCATAGATTTTTATTAAGTCACGGTATTTCTTTAGTCTATATGTCATTCTGGAATATACACCGTTTTAGGCTCGCTTGGGAATATATTCGTTCTTAGAAGCACCCTAAAGGTGTTTCGCAGGTGAAGGTCACAAAGCAAATATCCATAACGCTGGTTTGTGGCCTCTTTATAAACCTCCAAAAACTCCTTACGCTGATTCGGGAACATTTGATTGGCTAATACCCCAATTTTTTATATATCTCTGAGTTATTGCCTTTATGAAAGTAAATATGCCTGATGATGTTGATTAGAATGTTTTCCGAGTTGATAGGCTACTTGAAAATTACTCAGTAAAAAAAGAACAGAAACGTTTTTGGTCTAGTTATTTGAATCCTTTCTGTATTGATATCCATCATCATTATTATCAAAGTACGAAATTGACGGAAGATTTCTTATTCAAATTCCATTTGACGTCACTGACAGAGAACAAGTGAACATAACAATACGAGGACTTTATTCATTCGTTAACTGCCGCACCTGGATTGAAGGTTTGTTTCTCACTTTCGTTCTTAATTTACAGTAAGAGAGTTTTAAAGCCTAAGTTTATGAAGTATAAAAGTTTTGGAAGTAATTCCCCTTCATACTTTTATTACGATATAATATAATATATAATATAATATAATATATATAATATAATATATATAATATAATATATATAATATAATATATATAATATAATATATATAATATAATATAATATACTGGGTGTACATAAAGTCAGGATCTATTTTTGTGAAGCACTTGGAAATTATATGGAATTCAACCATAAAATGATAAAGTGGTAACATTTATTAAATAATTAAGAGTAGGATTCGACGTGACGCCCATCAGTATCCCTGCACAGCTCAAATCGTTCCGCAGCATTTCTAAACACATTCCGGAGCATTTGCGGGGTTATGTTATCTGCAGCAGTTCGTATACGTAAGTTTTCAAGACTCGTAATCTTCGTCTGATAGACGTGCGATTTGATAAAGCCCCATGCAAAGAAATCTAAAGGGGTTAAATCTGGTGATCTCGCTGGCCAAGGTCTGTTCCTTCCGCGTCCGATCCAGCGATTTGGAAAACGTCCATTTAGATAATCCTGAACAATTTTGGCATAGTGACAAGGAGCACCATCATGTTGATAGACCATCATGTTGATAGATTTCTTTGCATGGTGCTTTATCAAATCACACGTCTATCAGACGAAGATTACGAGTCTTGAAAACTTACGTATACGAACTGCTGCAGATAACATAACCCCGCAAATGCTCCGGAATGTGTTTAGTAATGCTGCGGAACGATTTGAGCTGTGCAGGGATACTGATGGGCGTCACGTCGAATCCTAGTCTTAATTATTTAATAAATGTTACCACTTTATCATTTTATGATTGAATTCCATATAATTTCCAAGTGCTTCACAAAAATAGATCCTGACTTTATGTACACCCTGTATAATATAACATATATAATATATAATATAACACATATACATATAATATATACATATACATATAATATATACATATAATATATATAATGTTATAATGTTATAATGTTATAATGTTTCAGACGAACAAAGACCCTAGGATCCACTCATGGCTGGTCTACCTAACTGTGTTCGTAATCGTGTATTGTGTATGTCCTCCGTGGTGGCGGAGGGGACCTACAATTTTACGTGGGTTCCGAACCACAAGAACATAAGAAATTTATGTAAAAACCGCCGGTAAATTGGCAACGACCAATTTTTACGAAACTAAATAATTATCAATTTAAAACCAATTAATTATCGATTTAGAACTAAAGATAGAATCTCTGGATCCAGAGGATCTAGTCATAATAGACTACTATCCACAAATATGTTACACTATATATCTATTTATAACGGACATGCAAATATATCAGATCCAAAGAATCCAGTCAATTTCATTACGGTATCCATCAAGGCACGGTCCATATCGATTGCGGACCAAGTCAAAATTTACAATCATATACATTACAATATATACACTTACGAGAAAAAGTGTAGATGTGGCTGTAAAGACTGTACAGTAATGTAGAAATGTGTGTGCACCCATTTTGGGTCTCCCATTTAAAGGTGTTTGTGGGACAAGTGAAGATCATGAGTTTTTCAATACCTCACAGTAATATGGGGGGCACCGCTCGGCAGAGGAATCTCTTTAAATGGGGTGTGTAAGGACAGAGAGTATCCATCCCCTAACCCAAGACGCTGCCTCCCTATATCCCACAACACTTGTGTTGAGCTGTGGGATCTATCCCCACAAAGCCTTAATTTTACTACCTTAAACTATACCCTTTCTATCAACATGCGCTCTAATCGATTTTTAAACATGTTTATAGACGTGCTACTAATTACTTCTAACGGGAAACTATTCCAGGTATTTACTATTCTATGCGTAAAAAAGTTTTTCCCAACTGCTGTCTCGAACCTTCTACTTGTCAACTTACACCCGTTATTTCTAGTCCTATTATATTGAGATATTTCGAAAAAGCTATCTCTATCTACGTTATCAAACCCATTCATAATTTTGAAAACCTGGATTAGATCACCCCTTAACCTCCTAGTCTCGAGAGTAGTCAATTTTAACTCCTTAAGCCTATCCTCGTACGACTTTGACCTAAGAGACGGAATCATCTCAGTTGCTCGTCTTTGAACTCTCTCGATTTTGTCTATATCTTTGCGCATATGCGGATTCCAAAATTGGACCGCGTACTCCAAATGGGGTCTAACTAATGATTTATAAAGAGGAACTATAATATCGTGCGATTTGTACTCAAAATTTCGAGCTATAAAACCTAACACTTTGTTCGCCTTATTGACCGCTGCTGTACTTTGTTTCGCTACTTTTAAATCACCAGTGACTATAACTCCTAAATCTTTTTCCTGCTCTACGCTTGTTAAATCTTTCCCTGACATATATACGCAAAATTACCGTTACGCGAACCTATATGCAAAATTTTGCACTTATCCACGTTAAATCTCATTTGCCATGTGACTGACCAATCAACGATTTTATTCAGATCTTCCTGAATTTTACCTCTATCTTCGTCATAATCGCCCTACCACCCAGCTTCGTGTCATCCGCAAACTTTGAAACTGTACTGACTAGGCCGACATCTAAATCGTTAATATATAAGAAAAAGCAAGGGGCCCAATACAGAACCCTGAGGAACGCCACTCGCTACATTAGCCCAACACGACTCCGCTCCATCAACGACCACCCTCTTTCCTGCCTCAACCATTCTTCTAGCCAATTTATTACTACACCCCTGATTCCATGAGCCTTAGTTTTTTCAATGAGTCTTTTGTGCGGCACGGTGTCAAACGCTTTTGAAAATCTAAATACACTACATCAACCGCCCGATGTCTATCGTAAACGTCAACCACGCTTTGGAAAAATTCTAAAAGATTAGTAAGCAAGATTTGTTTCGCCTAAAACCGTGCTGCGTATTTCTAACAGATTATGCACTTCTAAGTGTTCGA
>JAJOZX010000749.1:105000-155000 GCA_023014485.1 Bathynomus jamesi | reverse complement strand
GGAGGAAGGTACAAGAACGATAAGTGGAGCAAATGACCCAAGGAAAACAATCGATGCGGTTATGACTATCAGTGCTATGCTGAATGATGATGATGATGATGAGAATTTGATAAACTTGAAGAGGACTATGGAGAAATGAATGAGAAGTTAAGTAAACTATCGAAGAGTGAGAAAGTTACTGTTAAAGAGAAGAAAGTTCAGTATGAGTATTCTGATGAGACCGATGTTGACGAAAATAATGAAGTGTGGCAGGACGTGATGAGTAAAAGGAAAAGGTTAAGTAGGAACATTAAGAGGGAGGGGAATACAAAAAAGAGAATGTATACGACGGATGGAGCAAGTGTAGTTTAAGTGCCCCTGACGCAAAAGTGGGGACAAACTACACTAGGTCAAAGTTGGAGAACGTAAAGTAAACTAGGATCTTTAGGAGACAGTTTTTAAATGAATCCATCAAATAAAACGTTAGTACTAACCAAAATATCACGACTTAACCTAACCAATAGTGTGTGTATATATATATATATTTGTATAATGAAAATGCAAAGTTTTATTAGCAGACTACGATCACCTGAAGATCAGGGCCCCCAGCCTTCTTTAGTTAGCCTTATAAGGCTAACTAACAAAAATATCACGACCTAACCTAACTAATCGTTAGGTCAACTGTACGACCTTGACGATTGGTTAAGTCAGGTCGTGATATTTTCGTTAGTCAGCCTTATAAAGCTAACTAAAGAAGGCTGAGGGCCCTGATCTTCAGGTGATCCGCAGACTATATATGTGTACTGTATAGTCAATATGGCAAATATTATTAATACAATGACAGTATATATGTATGTATATTGACGATTGGTTAGGTTAAGTCGTGATATTTTCGTTAGTTTTGACGTTTTATTTGATTAGGTATACGCGGACAAAGTTAGGGAATGCAAACTACACTAGGATAACGTATGGGAATGCAAACTACACTAGGATAATGTATGGGAACGCAAACTACACTAGGATAATGTATGGGAACGCAAACTACACTAGGATAATGTATGGGAACGCAAACTACAGGGTGGGCCGTAAGTTTCCATACATAGGAAAAATAAACATTTTTTTATGGACAACCATTTTTATTTATATAATATGCTCTACATGGTTGCCATTGTTTTGAAAACACATTTCAATACGTGTTCCCCACTGTTGATGAACACGCATTAGCACAGTTGACGTTATGCTTGTAATGGCGTTGGTGATACGTTCCTTTAGATGATTTATGTCTCGTATCTTTTCCTGATACACCATGGCCTTCAAGTGCCCCCAAAGATAGAAATCAAGGGGGGTGAGATCTGGGGATCGGGAGGCCACTCCACAGGACCACGCCGACCAATCCAAGCATCCGGAAACTGCTGATCCAAATACCGACGCACGTGAAGACCATAATGAGGTGGAGCTCCATCTTGCTGGAAGTAAACTGGGAAGTTACCTTCCTCGTTTAGCAGGGATGGGAAAATCTCTTCTTGCAACATGTTAAGATACCTTTCGGCATTAAGATTTCCACTGACAAAAATTGGTCCAATAATTCTGTCACCCCATATCCCGGGCCCACACCATCACTTACCGGCACCTTGCATCTTCGTCGGACTCAGCCAGTTAGGGTTAGCATTACTCCAATAACTATGTATTTTTGCCGATTAACCTCTCCATTGACGTAAAATTTGTTCATCAGTAAACAAGATCTTACGTCAAACGCATATTCTTAGGGTATCTGAAACATAAAAACAAACGTTTAATTTTTCCTATGTATGGAAACTTACGGCCCACCCTGTACACTAGGATAATGTATGGGAACGTAAACTACACAGGCACCACAGGGGAACGTAAACTACACAGGCACCACAGGGGAACGTAAACTACACAGGCACCACAGGGAACGCAAACTACACAGGCACCACAGGGGAACGCAAACTACACAGGCACCACAGGGGAACGCAAACTACACAGGCACCACAGGGGAACGCAAACTACACAGGCACCACAGGGGAACGCAAACTACACAGGCACCACAGGGAACGCAAACTACACAGGCACCACAGGGGAACGCAAACTGCACAGGCACCACAGGGGAACGCAAACTGCACAGGCACCACAGGGGAACGCAAACTACACTTGCTCCAGACGGATGGTAGTTCTGGTGCGGAGTCAGACAGTGAACGCAAGTGAAGAAATGCTTGGTTAGACAAATTTTTGGATTTGCTTAATAGTGGTATGGATGAGGATAGTGCTTTTAAGAGGGTAATAATTACCTTAATGGGTGAAGTGTGGGAGTGTCGAAGATTGTTTATGGATAAAAGTGATGTTAGAGCAACGAAACCATGGAAGTATGGCAAAGATAGTGCAGAAATTTGATGACTTCACTGCTGATTTTAAGAGAGATGCTAAAGAACAAATGGAAATGGTTAAAAATCGATGGGTGGTTGAGCTTCGTAACTTTTTGGAAGGTCAGGCCCTGCGGGTCTATTTTAGTTGTTATAAGACTGGTGCGCGGTATAATACAATCGTTAATCGAATTAGAAATTGGTGTAAAGAGGATAGAGAGGACGAGCCTGTTGTTAGTTAGAGATTTTGAGAGCAGAGAAAAAGCGCAACGAGAAACTGAGCGAGTTTGCAGTGCGTTTGCAAGCATTGTACGAAGCGGCTGTGGCAGTGGGTGAAAGAAATAAAGAAACTTTAAAACAACAGTTTTTGGTTTCGGTTCCAAATGCTGTTGCCAAAAGGTTTAGAGCAAGAATGGGTAAAGATACAGATGGAAAGTTTGTAAAGTGGAGACACTTGGTGGAATGGGCCATGGAAGAGGATGAATATGAAGACGAAAATGAACGTGTCAATGTGGCTTGGGATTGAGAGTTTACTCTGTGGGCAGTATTGCCGTATTGCCAGAAAATGAGTGGAGGAGGCAGGCTATGTCCGTAAATGAGAAATCATATACTGGGACTATGAAGAATGAGGGTGGAAATCGTGAGAGTGGTCAAGAAAGTGCAAGTGACAGGAAGTTGCTAACGTGTTATCATTGTAAAAAGAAAGGGCATGTTAGGGATGATGCTGGCGTTGGAAAGGAGCATGTTTGATATATGGAAATGTAGAACACATGATAAAAGGTTGTCCAAGAAAATTCCGTGACGCGCGCGGGTGCGGTTAATAAGGAGGGGACTGCAAGGTTAAAATGTTATTTTTGTAGAGAGCTTGGACATAGGATTGCGAGATGTCCTGCCCTTGATAAACTGCGGTTGATTGGGATTGAGAATGCTAAGCAGGGAGGTACTGCACGTGTGAACGAATGTGGAAATGGAGAAACTAGTACGAGTGCTGAACAGACTAATTTAAACGTGTGAGCTCCGTTCTGAATAGGGACCGACCGGAGCAAGGTAAGAGTGAAGCATACATGCCGTGTGGTGTCCCTCCAGCGGAAGTTAAGATAAAAAATGTTAGTAAAATAGTTTTGAATCCTGAAGTGGACGAATGGATACCAGATTATAGTGGTGTATGGAAAGAACGGGAGGCTTTACCTCAGAGAATTCATAAAGTGTATGAGAATGAAAATAGATATAGAAGCACAGTGGTTTTTATTGTTTGGCAACGTGATCATGGTATGAATATATTAGCAGCAACTAAACTAATGGAAGTAAAAGTAGAAATGAATGGAAACTTGTTAAATTCTATTATTGACTCTGGGGCTCAAATGAATTTAATAAGTCGTTTCTTCTTGGCAGGATGTGGAAATTAGAGATGTTAGAGTGCGATTGAAAGGATTTTGAATTAATGAAAATGAGTTGGAATGTAATGGAGAAGTAAACTTAAGTGCGGATACACGGTGTTCACTTTGGAGTTCATAGTTTTATAGTGGTGAGAGGACGGCTTATTGATGTAATCTTTGGTATAAACTTTTTGGTTGGAGGACAAATAACAGTTAATGCTGGGAAGGAGTGTTTGAAGAAAACTGGTATAAATGGAGAGAAGGAAGACTTATATGTGAATGAGGAAAGAAGCAAATGCATGAGAATAGTGTCAAATATCTCTATATACTGTATGTGGAAAGACAATAGTCACAAAAGTGGTTGTGAAAAAAGCTGAGAACAGTGTGATGCCTGGCAGATGTCGGGGTTGTCGTAGAAGTGACAAAACTGTTCTTGTTATGAATGGCGAGGATTTAGAACCTGAGCTTTGTTCTAGCATTCAGGTATGGTCAGGTTTGCTTGACTGAGAAGCTTTGGAGCAGAAGTGTTGGTGAAAAGACTTGCTGACAACAATGTAAAGCTGAAGAGGGGTATGAGAATTGGGTTTGCATGTTCACAGATTCGGGAGGATGAACTGAAAGACATTGAGAGTGATGAAGTTATTCAAGTAAATACGTTGGCGCATGATGTAGGACGTGATGCAAATGTAGGTGAATGGACAATGAACGAAATAAAGGATGAAATTGTTTTAAGTGACGAGTTGAACTTAATAGATAAAGAAAGAGTGTGGCAGTTATTGTGGGATCTACAGGTCTTCAGAAGCTAATGCTAACAAAGACCCTAAGTTCCACTCTAAGGTTTGTCCGAGAGAAAGAAGAGAGTAGGGGTCTAAAAGAAGAGAATAAGGGGTTAAGTAAGTAGCAAAACTTATCATTCGTGGGATAACATTCATTCAGAAAAAGAGAGAAACTCACCATCATTATCCGCCGGCCACTGCCGACAAATCGGAAAAATAGTCGAAGAGAATAGGAAAGGAGTGGAAAATGAAAAGAAGTAAAATAAGAATGCTTACAAACCATGCAAACACAGTCTTAACTCAAACACTGTCATACCATACAAACTAAAGACATGCAAGTAAAGAGAAGATAAGAAAAGAACAAAAAAAAAAGTATGAAGAGTATAACAAAAAGTGGGTTAGTTTACGCTACGATCTACATCTAAGTTCGTCTTAGTCTAATTTTTTTTAATATAATTTTATTGTTGTAATATCACACGCTGGCATGTCACAAGCTGGCATTAATCGTCAACAGACTCATCCTTGACCATTATCCCCAAGAGCTCCTGTTGCTAATTGTTTTATTTTAAACGACGTTAATATTTTTAAAATGCCTATCTAAACGGTTTTTAAACATATTAACGCTAGTAGAGTTCACGACGGAGGTGGGAAGATTATTCCATTTATTAATTACTTAAAACGTAAAAAAGTTTAGTGATGTTTGTAATGAAACTTCTGCCACGTAATTAAAATCCGTTATTACGAGTATTGCTATTATCGAAAATTAACAATGTAAAAATTTACGCTATCAATTTTATTAACGATTTTGAAAACTTCAATAAGCTCCCCCCTTAATCTCTTAGTTTCGAGTGAATGCAAGTCTAACTCTTTAATCCTATCTTCGTAAGACATGTTGTGTAGAGACGGAATTAGTTTCGTGGCGCGTCGCTGAACCCTTTCCAACTTATCAATATCCTCACGCAAATACGAGCACCAAAACTGAACGGCATATTCTAAGTGAGGCCTGACTAGGGACTTGTAAATGGGCAATATAATATTCTTCGATTTAAATTCGAAATCACGCGCTATGAAGCCTAACATCCTATTAGCTTTTGCTCAAGACTCCAGGCACGATTCCTAACTTTTAAATCCTTAGATACGCGTACGCCTAAATCTACTTCCTCGTCAACTCTCGTCAACTATCTATCATCCATCGTGTACGTGTAATTATTGTTACGAGAACCTATATGCCAAACTTTGCATTTGTCTACGTTAAATTGCATCTGCCATTTATCCGTCCACTCCATAATCCTCTTTACATCGTCTTGGAGCCTATTTCTACCGTCCTCATTGAGAACTTTACAGCCTATTTTAGTATTTTCCACGAATTTTGACACGTTACCGGTCAAGTGTACATCTATGTCGTCAATGTAGATTACGAATAGCAATGAGCCTGACACTGAACCCTGAGGGACCCCGCAACCTACATCCAACCACTCCGATTCCCTACCATCAACAACGACCCTCTGTTTCCTGCACGAAGCCATTCCTCTAACCAGTTAGCTACCTGACCGCGTATAACGTGCGCTTTAACCTTCGCAATTAATCGTCTATGTGGAACTGTATCGAACGCTTTTTTAAAATCTAAATAAATAACGTCAGCCGCTCTGTGCCTATCGTATTCGTGCAAACTCTAAACAAACTCTAACAAATTAATTAAACAAGATTTACGGCGTCGAAACCCATGCTGACAACTATTAATCAAAACGCAACTTTCTAAGTGATCGACGACACGATCCCTAACTACGGTTTCCATAAGTTTTACCGACAATTGACGTTAAGCTAATAGGCGTATAATTGCTAGCTACTGTGCGGTCGCCTTTTTTAAAAATGGGCGTAACGTTAGCTAATTTGAAGTCTTCAGGAATAATCCCCGCTTCGTGACTTATTAAAAATTTTTGTTAAGGAGCCTACGATAACGTCTTTCAAGTCTTTCAAATGTCTAGGATAAAGCGCGTCAGGACCGGGAGGCTTGCTAACTTTTAGCTTATTGATATAATGCGCAATCTCACCCTCGTAAACAGTTATTTCATTCAAAATAGTCTCGCTACTAAATGGAACGATATCGTCCACGTCGGAGACATTATTTACGTCTTCTACGGTAAAAATTCGCAAAAATGTTGAAAATACCCGCCATCGCCTGAATGTCGGAAGCCAAAGCGTCGTTAGCGTCCACTAGAGGGCCTATGTTATCTTTTATCGGCTTACGATTATTGACGTAGTCAAAAAACTTTGTTTACTATCCGCAGCTACAAGTATCTCTAAATTACGCTTAGCATTCCTAATAGATCTTTCAACGTGACATCTAAGCTCGATATATCTATTAAAGTTAGCTACCCTGCCATTGTGCTTATTAAGTCTATACGCTCTGTTACGCTCGTTTATGAACTCACCTATTTCCCTAGTCCACCACTTAGGCCTACCATGATTACTAGCGCGCTTGGGCCTACGCGGAATAAACTCCCTTTCGATACTCAAAAAATTCCTTTCAGCGCCTCCCAATGAAAATTTGCGTCATTACCCATAAATAAACTATCCCAGTCCACTACTCTCATCCTATCCGCAAAACTATCAAAATTAGCACTACGAAAATCAGGACTGTTTTCTACCAATAGCTTAAACCCAGGGACGTACTTAAAGTATTTGGCACCTGGGGCGGATCCTTCCTTTGGCCCCCCCAATAAATAATTTTAAAATTTAAACACACATAAAAATATATCAACCCAGACAAGCAGAGACAATTAATTATCAATGTCAGTGCATTAACACTAATTCAATATAGTATGGTATAACGCTATTATAATTGATATCATTATTTAATAAGCAGTAAGCATTAACAACATATTAAATATACAATGATACTACACTGGACATTGTAAAATTGTTGAACTTGACTAAGCCAATAAGCATTAGTACTAATTCAATATAGAATAGTACTGTAGTTGTTGATGTATTATAACATCACGACGATGCATTTACCAGATATTATAACATTACGACGATGCATTTATAAACACTTAAACATCACTATGATACCACATTGTCAAAAATTACTGGACACTGGTATAAGTACCATGATATTGTTATAAACACCAGCACTTTATGCTTTACCATAATTATTTAATGAAACATACCTCATGTATGTGGAGTCACAGTGTCAAGTGAACAAGACTTGGAATGTTAGTTGCAGCCAGCTGGTTATGCTCAACAAACTGATGACTAAAACGTCAACAAACGTTCGCCTTTCGATGTAATTTTTATCAAATATTTAATTTTTCGTTTGTAAATTTTGTATTGCCAATAAAAATAAAAATTTATTTTATAGTGGAAATTAACATTAAGCTGTTATAATAGTTTGAACATTTTAAAAAAATTTTCTTTGGCGAATTTTTCATTTGGTTTGAAAATTTGTACTGGTATTTCAACTCTCCCCATCGCAACCCCTTCCTGGCTATCACCCGGGGCGGACCGCCCCCCATCGCACCCCCCCTTAGTACGCCACTGCAAGTTAAACCTAATAATTTGGTGATCACTACATCCCAAACTCTCACCTACTTCAAACCTTCGACTATATTTTCGTCGTTCGTCATCACTTCGTCTAAAATATTGTCACCACGCGTTGGTTCGGTAACCATCTGTCGTTAAAAATTATCTTCATGAACTCAATCAGTCTCAAACCCTCATCATTACCAGTAAAAGTCTCGTAATTAACGTTAGGGCAGTTAATCTCCGACAACTATACTATCCCGATTATCAATAAAGTTACTAAGAAGTGTATAAAATTTAGTATCGGTATCGAGGGGTTGAACGGGAGGTCTATAAACAACAATGAAATTAAAGCTAATACTACGCGTCCTTACTTCTACGCATATCGCATTAATTGCTGCCGGAAAATCTATCTTAACCTCGATAGCCCTAAGGGAATTAGGAAAGTACAACAAAACGCCGCCACCAATCCTATGTAACCTATCATTAGTAAAAAGTTTAAAACCAGCTATATCAAGTTCCCCCAACAAGTCGCGAGTCACTGTATTTAACTACGTTTCGGTTATGGCAACTATATCGTAGTTGCCGGAATAAATTATCGCCTTAAATTCATTCAATTTATTTCTAATACTACGTGCGTTACAATAAAAGACGTTTAAATTATTTTTTACCACGGGACGGCGTTTTAAACTATCAGGTTGTAACATAAATTCTGCTTGATTAGAAAAAGGACGATAGATAATAGAATAACCTCAAAATTATCTGAAATAGTTTTACAAATGTTGCAAAATACACGCAGCGATAGGCTCGCACAAGTTTTATCACGATACAGAATGACTTAGGCTAGTGTAGGCTTAGGCTAATGAATATTTTCTCTGGTGTTTTTCATACAGTTACAACGCCACCCCTACGATATTACAGTAATTGAAATATGAGTTTATGGAAATGATGTTCTGAGCGAATGGATGTGTAGGAGATGGTTTGAGAAGTTCAGAAATGGAGACTTCAGTCTGAAAGATTATCAACGAACAGGACGACCAAATGAGTTTGATGAAGAGTTGCTGAAAGCAACAGTAGAGGAAAACCCAACGGTAACTATAAGAGAACTTGGCCTGCAACTCGGCGTTAGCCATATGACCATTCATCGTCATTTGAAGCTGTTAGGAAAAGTAGCGAAGGTTGGAAAATGGGTTCCGCATGATTTGTCACAAGCGAATCTTCAACATCGAATCGATATTTGCACATCACTGCATTCTCGACAACTGCAGGCACCGTTTTTGAATCGGATCGTCACTGGGGATGAAAAACGGGTCCTCTATAACAATATTAAGCGTCGACATCAGTGGTTTAGCTGTGAAACAAAGCCTGAACTTCAGCGAAGGAATAGACCCCATCCAAAGCAAATTTTGCTAAGCGTTTGGTGGGATATGCAAGGAATTATTCATTTTGAACTTCTGCCAGATAACTAAACAATCACAACTGAAGTCTACTGCCAACAACTCCAACGATTGAACATGGCATTATTCCACCAGGATAATGCGCGCCCTCACACTGCTCGAATCACCACTTCCCAATTGGAGGCATTTGGTTGGGAAAAATGCACCATCCACCTTATTCTCCAGACATCGTCTTCAGACTACCATTTATTCAGAAGTCTGCACCACCACCTAGATGGACAAAAGTTGCAATCCAGGGAAACTATCGAAAACGAGGTGATCGATTTTTTTAACTCGAAATCAAGGGATTTCTTCGAACGTGGCATAAAAAAAATTTCTACAGGTGGGAGTAGGTTATAGAAAAAGAAAAAATTATAGTGATGATTAATTTGTAATTCTCATTTGATTTTTGTTGCGAACAAACTAAAAATTCGAGCAAATTTGTCCTTATAAGTAATTTAATTTTTGTTCTGAATGAACTAAAAAATCGAGCAGAATATATGTTACAACCTTATATTTTTCACGTCGGGCCGGCGTTTCCCGGACCCACAACGTTTAAAGAGGGCTTCGACCTATACAGCTTTCGAACCTTCTCATTGATTAACCTGCCTAGCCTAGCTTTCCCTATTCCATTGAAATGCACCCCCATCTTTTATAAAAAGGTTAGGATCACTAAATTCTGACCACAGCTTTACGAAGGGTACATTTTCCTGAGCACAACTCTCTTCTAGTTTAGTGTTAAAAAATATTGTCTTTGACGTAATCCTAAAACTTAAACCGTGCCTAGGGGTAATACCTAGAACTAAAGACCTATCTGACCTTGACTTCAGGGACCTAATTAGCCCCTGTATCTCTCCAAAAGGTCAGGCACTCTCGTATCGGGCCTATACGAGTCGTTGCCCCCTACCATTGTCACCAACATCGAGTGATGGGAGGCAACATCAATCCTATCTACTTCGTCTCTAATTCTGTCAACCCTGGCCCCTGGTAGACAGACCCTACTCCTCTTGGTCAGATTCCGTTCAACGAACTCTTTATCTATATGACGCACTAAGGAATCCCCAATTAAAATAGTTTCCCTTCGTTCACATCCCTATCCAACTGGGCGAAAGGGTTCGAAACCTCGATAGGAGGAGGATTCCTATCACCTAACGTACGTGGCCTAGCTTTCTCCTTTAACTCTTCTAAATCCCTCCCCGTCTACTAATCTCGGACCAACCTTAACCCCTTCCTCAACTCTAACCTTCCCGATAAGCTACCTATACTAGAAACTTGGTTCCTAACCTCACCCTTCAACTTACTAACGTCTTCAATGTTAGTATAGGTTAGGCCTTCGTACCCCTGCCCTCATCAAGCGTAGCAACTCTTTCCGTCACCTCGCGTACATTACGTTTTAAATCAACTCTCTCTTCGCTTAACTCACAAAAGAAACAAACCGAACTCTCAGTAATCGCCATAGGACCGCCGTTGTAATCTTTAAAATCAGTATACCACCGATTAAACCCACACTCCTAGCACACGACGCTTTCTGCGACGGCATCGCGCAAGTTTAGATAGTTAACGTTTATAACCGTCACAAGTTTAAATTAAATTGAGCCGGCACGCTATGAAAACTTCTAAATCGCTAAAAACTACTAATATTCAGTTACTTAATTATAACAATGTGAATATAAACGCAAGTATATAAAATTCAGAACTTTCCAAAAGTAAATTTATTGCCAATATCCTAAAGTAGAAACAATATCAGAGATCAGCTATGACATCCCAGAAAATAGAATTCTGTGAATATAGGGTTATACCCCTATTAGTCAAAAGCCTAGAAGATTGAGAGAGAATATGAGAAGCATTGTATGTTAGATATAATTGAAACTTGCTCGAGTCCATGGAATTCGGCTGTTGTCCCGGTACGAAAGAAGGATGGATCTGTTAGGTTAGGTTATGCGTTGACCATAGGAGACTGAATGAAGAAACAAAGCCAGACAAGTTCCTGATGCCTCATTTAAATGAAATTGTGTTTGGTTTTCACGGCATGCGATATTTTACTTCCTTGGCTCTAATACAGGGATATTATCAAATGCCGTTGGAAGAAACGTGCAGAGATTATACCGCTTTCTCTATTGTTCAGGGACAATATCGGTTTAAGTCGATATCTTTTGGGTTAAAAACAGCCCCTAATGCTCTTCAACGAAAGATACAAAGGATCTTTTCTGGATTTTCATGGAGTAAAGTGGTGATTTATTTGGATGATGTACTGTTGATGGATGAGAAATTAAATGACCATATCAGATTGTTAGATCAGGTGTTGAAAAGGTTTGCCGAAACTGGTATAAAAGTTAATCCCAGCAAATGCAAGTGGGTAGAGGCTGAATTTTTGGGGTTAGTTAACTTTCAAAGGAAATTTATAAAAGATTGTTCACTGATTACGGCACTTTTGGCTGAGTTGACTGGAGGTAAAAAGAGAAAGTCGAGTGCACTGATATTAGAGTGAATGCATTTGAAAGATTTAAAGAGGAAATAGCGCGTGATGTTGCTTTGAGTTTTCCAGATTTTTCACATAAGGCAGAAAAGTTGGAATTGTGTGTGAATACGTCAGGAAGGGGAGCCGGTGCATGTTTATCGCAAAAGCAGAAGGGTAGTGATAGAGTGATAGCTTACGCATCAATGCCATTTAACCAAATTCAGAGAAGGTACTCAACAATTGAAAGGGAACTTACAGCATTACGATGGTGTGTAAAAACATTCAGACCATTCTTACTAGGACATAATTTTATTATACATACTGATTATCGTCCGTTAACGTACTTATCTAGTATGAAAATGGTCGACAGCAGATTAGCTCGGACGATTGATGATTTACGTGAATATACCTTTGAAATCAGATATAAGCCTGGCAGTGAAAATGTAGTTGCTGATGCTCTGTCTAGACGTTGTGTGGAAGAACTCGATGAGATGGAAGAGAATGAGTGCATGACGGGATTGCTGGAGGGGTTAAGTGCATTAAAATGCGCGCCTGGAGGAGGTAATTCGTTATTTGAGAGTTTGTTCCTGGTTCTGGAGAGAATGGAAGCAAATGATTTACCAGAGAATATACAAGGGCTGAGGGAAGTATTAGTGAATGAATTAGTGAATAATAATGGAAAAAGATCAGGAGTAAGCAAGGCTGGCAAAAGTGTGAAAATTTTGAAAAGTATGAGATGGAGTGGAGTGATACCCACTAGAAGTGTTGTTGGTAGCAAGTGAGCACTTTAATGTTAAAGTTTGGGTACCTTATGGGAAGGAATGGTCGTTCACGTATGTTGGCCCAAATGTCAAGGATAATAATACTGTAATTTAAGTAATGTGCATTTACAGTGTTTGAGTGGGGTACATTTTAATCCAGTGATTGACAAGGGTGAATTTAAGATGGGAAACAGTGTGATTGTGAATGAAAACAATAGTGGTGGACAGGACAACTCGATGAATTTTGAAGCAATAAGTGGAAAAGATGATATGGTGGAAGAGGAACTTGCCATAAATATGAGCGAGGCAGGGGAAGGTAATGAAGACGTAATGTCATGTGAGCATGGAGGTAGTGTGGTAGCTTGGACATGGATCAGAGTAGGAGAAAAGTTCTGCGCTCTCTTGGATACCGGAGCAGTAATAAGCCTGGTTACAGAAAAGGTGATTGTTGGAAATTAATATATGGTTAAAGGGAGTGGGTACTAATACAGTTAATGTAAGGAGGGCGGTTGAATTGAAAATTAAAACAAAGTATGGGAAATACGACTTTCCATTTGCGATTATACATGAGACCAGTTTACCCGTTTGCTGTATATTAGGGTTAAACTTCTTGGAAAAGGCAGATGTAGAGCTGGATTTCAAACGGGCTAGTGTGTTTTATGGAAGTGTAAACAGACTTTCAGTTTTTTATATACAAGAAGAAATGGTCGAAGAACAGAAGTTGTGCTGGTTGCGTGACTCGTTCCTTCCGTTGAATGTAATACTGGGTTTGTAGGAAAGATCTGCTAAGTTGAAACTCTTGAAGGAAAAGGTAGAGAAACAAGAATGTGTAAGTGATAAAGAACTTTTAAAAAAATTTAAGAAAGCATGGAAAGAATTGAAAGTTATTAAAGGATTACTGCTAAGGAGTAGTTTGACGAATGGGTTATGTGCAGCTGTGGTGGAATTTGATCAGATGGTGCAAATTGTGACTGTAGTACATAGAGAGCTGGCTCATATAGGAAGCGACAAATTGAGTGAAATGGTATCTAGATATGTATGACATCCCAAATTGTATATGGTGGTAGGCGATGTATGTAGATCATGTGAACGTTGTTAGAAATTCAAGGTGGGGCATCAGGTTACCTTTCCGCCAACTCAAAGTTATTACAAGAGCGCCATTTGAATTAGTTACAGTGGTTTTGGTAGTACTGCCTAGGACGGTGAATGGAAATGTCGGATGTTTGGTGTGTGTGGCTCATTATAGTAAGTGGGTATGTGCTAGGGCAATTAAGAATAAAAGTGCGAAAGTGGTTGTAAATGTGTTGGAGAAGCAATTATTGCCTAGTATGTTAAGAGTACTTGTGAAGATGATGACAGACACTGGTCCCGAGTTTAGAGCAGTAGCTTTTGAGGAAATGATTAAGAATTATGGTATTAGTCATGTGTATGCTAGTCCTTATAAACCAGCTTGTAACTGTTACGAGAAGCGCGTGTAAGTGGAGGTATGTTGCCCTTGTCGCAGGAGGAGAACGCGAAATGGTCGGAAGGACATCCTGCATTTTTACCTTTTGCAGTAGCTAAAAATACTAATTTCAGCATCAAATATATAGCCCCCTTTCCAGTCTCAACTTCGAGAGAGGTTATCATAAAACACTTTTTTTAAACGAAACTCATGTTTGGGGCATGGAGCTTTTTTGTCATAAGGCTTACATACTAGAGGTGGAAAGAGTACATCAGTACTCGAGTATTCTTGTACTCGAGTACGGGTTATTATTGTCTTCGTTTTCAATGCAATATGTTCATATGGTCTAATAAGCTTTGCTCATGCAAGCAGCCAAGCACCAGTTAAGTTTGAAACCACATTCTTACAGGTGTACTCGTACTCAAACACTAAAAAAACCGTACTCTTGCTCGTACTCAAGCACTAAAAAGGTATACTTGTACTCGACCACTCAAAAAATACTGTACTCGTAATGTACTCGTCCAACTCCATAATTGTGGTACTCTTTCCACCTCAATTACATACACAATTATACACTATTCTAATGAAGTCATGGATAGCTGATTACCTCCAACGTGTGCACTAATCATTTGGTTAGAAACCTCATCTGAATTACTCAAATATTCAAAAGTTTCTACAATATACTATCTGGTCACTGCAAGTTGAAATCGTATATTTCAGTAATAATTACAGTAGAAGCTACCACCCATGACTCAGTGAGTAACACCGTTTTCCTATAAGCGAAATGAAAACACTGAGGTCGGAGGTTTGATTCCCGATGATGCTGGTTATTAATAATCCACGAGTTAGCGATGGGCCTCATTAGCTCGGCCTGAGCGCTGTATCAGTTTCTGGTGCTCCTGACTGATTATTATACTATTAAGTAGAACACGCTATAAACAACGGATTAAATTTGTGCTGAGTCCTAAGAACATTATACCTTAATACCGTATGTTCACATATTACAGTCTAAGGCAGCATTTCTTAACCTGGGGGAAATCTTCCCCAGGGAGAAATTTCAGGAATCCAGGGGGGATTTACGGCAGAATTTTGTTTGGTGATCATATAATTAGTGTGCATTATAAATCTGCTAATGTTATTAAATTTTGTCTTCGAGGCTACTTTTTTCTGTATCCTAATGGAGGGGGAAATCGGGTAGGGCGAACGGATCGAAGGGGGAAATGACACAAAAAAGGTTAAGAACCGCTGGTCTAAGGTAAGTCGGGGGGAAGATGCCACACTTAAGGGAAAATGTTCCTACCTTCCATGAGAGGAAAATCGTACAACATACATGTAGGGTATTGTTGCCACCTTCTGTTTGGGATAAAACACCAATAACATGTTTGAAATGTCTGACGGTGATTCGAAAAAGAAATTAATAAAAGTGGTTCGAACTGGCATCTTCCCCATCAGTGCGGGTAAGATGCAACCATCACAGGAACAAGATATTACATATAGAAATAACACCCAAACTAAGTTAGCACGCAAAGTAAAGCGTACCAAATGTAATAGCTTTATTAAGTCAAACAAGAAATATTAGTGTACAAAATAAAGGTATAATTAGCCACAATTTCCACATGTTTGTTGGCCATCGGCAAACTCCTAATGCATTCAGCGATGACAAATGAGACTCTTCATCTGTAGAGATTGTTCCCTTATTTCCCTAGGCCTACCGTGTCGCTTAGGGGCTTTCTTTGTCTGCACAGTCTTCTTCAATGCCTTTTCATTTTGCTTCTGTCGCTTTGCTTCACGAAAATATGATGGTGTGAGCACCGCTGAATGCTGCTTACACCTGCCAGTAGCCCGGGGGTTAGGAATTGCTGGAATAGAGCTAATGTGCGCAAAGGATGTAGACGGTTGAGGTTCAAAGTGCAGGAATTACTATGTTTGATGAAGACGTGGATGTTGATGGTCCTAGTTGATGGACGATGCCACACGGTGGCATCTTCCCTCAAAATATATGCTGGCATCTTACCCCACAACCTTGCATTCCAATCTAGATTGCTTGGTTCTATGATTAAGAACATGACGACCCAAACAAAGGTTACCAGACTACTGACTATGGCCCAGTTTATGATTTCAGTTAACAATAATTTTACATGCATTTTCTATTTACCTACAATGGCCTATATACAAACTTCCCAATATTATATCACACGTGTCGTTACGGAAAAATCTTGCTCTAGGTTACCACAAACACTCACGCACTTTGTTGGAACGGGTGCAGAATGAATATCCGTACGTGTTCAACTGATCTCTGTAATAGGTGCTGCCATGAACCGATAAATTATTGAACTACGCCATCTGTGGCATCTTCCCCCCACTTACCTTATAAGGCCACACTCCTTTAGAAACTGAATATATAGTGAAAATCGGTATAAAACCGTGTAGCCAAAGGCTCATGCGACAAGCTAACAACTCAATTTGATATTAGTCATTCACAACTTCCATACAAATGGTACATTGCTAATGTTCAAAGGCGAAACGGAATTTAGTCACATTTTATTATTTTTCTTCACCCCCCTCAAAAATAATTAAGGATTGGTTTATACGCTGCACAAGTATAGAAAAAAAGTACCTGGCCATACTCATACTTTAATTTATTTCTATACCGTTATTCCACCCATGATACATATGAGGCGCTTCGGACCACAATCTGCCAAGCGCTATTGGGACCAGAATTGAGTTATTTATACCACTATATTCCCCCACCTTTCCTCTATCCCGTGCGTGAGTCAGGGAGAAGATTGTGGACCTGTACGTATGGTCGAAATCAATCAAATATCGTTATTGGTTCAAAAGTTATGGCATTTTGCAAGTTGACAAACTTTAACTGCATTTTTCTCCATTTTTTAATTTTGGCGCTTGGCAGCTTGTTGTCCGGAGCGCCTTGTGTATATATATATATACAGGGCGTCCCAAAAAAATGTATACACACTTTAAATACTTATAAAGGCAGTGTTTATTAAAATACATTTCATTTTCAAAATGTAATAGAATCTACAGACATTATTTAATTATTTTGTCAACGCCTGTTTTCAAACTGACGTCCGTTCTGGTCCAGGCACTGCTGATAACGCGAAGCAATGGAATCGCAAACATCACGAAACATTTCGTTTGGTATTTGTGTGCATTCTCGTTCAATGGCTGCTCTCAATTCAGCGACTGTTGCAGGTTTTATAGCGTAGACTTTGTCTTTTAAGTATCCCCATAAAAAAGTCTAGTGGTGTGAGGTCTGGTGAACGCGGAGGGTACTCTACGAAACCCCTTCGTCCAATCCACATCCACATCGTGCCAAGTACCACTCGCAATACTCCACTCTTCGGTCCGGATCATCTTCATTAATAGCATGGACTAATCTTGGAATGTAACTTTTCCATTGACAGCGCTTCAAAATGCGTTGGACAGACGATTCTGAAATTCCTACCTCACGACTCGCTTGCCGCACGGATTTTCTTGGACTTTGGTGATACGTTTCCAGTACTCTTTCTTGCTTTGTGGGGCTTGTCGATGTCCGTGGTCTTCCGGAACGCTTCTTGTGGACATTCTGAACAGTTCCATCGGCTTCAAACTTATCTCTAATTCGAGTGATGGTAAGTCGCGTTGGTGGATCTGTTTGAAACTCCCTCCTAAACTGTCTTTGCACTTCAACTGCGTTTTCACACTTCCAGTAGCATTTTAGAATGAATTTCCTTTGTTCAAAGCTTAGTCTGACTGCCATTATTAATTCTAATGGGTTTAACTTGGAAAGAAAGAAACATCAATTGAGCTATCAGCTGTTAAAGTGTGTATACATTTTTTGGGACGCCCTGTATATATAGTTACAGCTGCGATTTCTATTTTCTCAGTCTTCTTGACATAACTCGAGAGAGTTCAAAGGAACTCTCTTCATTACAAAGGTTTCTTCTTTTCTTGAAACTTCACTTTCATGGACAAGATTATGGCTAGACAACCCATTAAAAGAGAGAGAAAGAAAAGTCAAATTAAGTTTCCACAATTTAGGCACCGGATAATGTGGAGTTTATAGGAAAAGCCAGTAAAGCGAATATGAAGTTAATTCATTAAGTTAGAGAAATGTCACACACACACACACACACACACACACACACACACACACACACACACACACACACACACACATCCAAATTTGAAATAATACCTTAATTAAATGATGTTTTGAGACTGTTTAATCTCCCTCCTTCGTAATAATAAAGGTCATATAACGGAAGGGATCTACGGCTTTACGTGGGACTCGAACCAAGGGTCGCTAAATCACCTAGAATTTAAATGCAGAAGACAGTCCTCTGTATCTTCTTTGAATTTCATGTAATTAATTAAAGTTTATAATCGGGAAAGGACTTTGTGTACACCCTGTATATAAATATGTAGAAGCATTTGTTGAAACGTTGCATTTTAGTACGATATATATTTATTATTATTTCCGGTGGGACATTACAGTCCCACTGGTACTGAAAGGGTTAACCCATATTAGTTAATGCTTCCATTTTCAATACAAATATACAGTATACAGGGTGTGTGTGTGTGTGTGTGTGTGTGTGTGTGTGTGTGTGTGTGTGTGTAAAGAAACGCGAGTGAAGAGAAATCCGATTTGAATTATATTAACACGAGTGAACATGGACGAGTAATATTTTTTACACGTACTTTATAACAACTAGTATATTCGATAGTAAAGTTTATAAGAGGTGTTGAAAATGTTTTTACGAGTTAAAAAACAAGTTGAAACTATGATAGTTTGAACCAGTTCAAATCGGATTTCTCTCTTCAATCGCGTTACTTTATACACACCCGGTAGAATACGTCAAGCAAAATTAAATATTGATATCAGGGCTCCACTCCAAATGGCATTTCTAAAAATTGTTAAGCCATGAAAATTCCCCCGTCGCTAACAAACATGTCCGTCATCTTCATTGAGTTTTCATAATATTCTATTCTTATATTCTTTTCAGGATATCTAGACGCACCATTCTAGATTAATTATCACTAGGCAACAAATTTCAACTTTTTTTTTGTTACAGACACGTGAACTACTGATTCCTACTAAAGCGCTGATGCTGATTTCAGATCTGATATCAAAATTTCTCTATCACGTCCAGATTTTGTGTAACCGAAAACCCCTATTTTTCATTTTTTTTCTCACCCGCTTCTATTACGAAAGCCGTCTAAGCTACTTTTCCGTGCCACGTTTTATGTTAAGCATACTTAAATAATTAGTGAACAGGGATGTCTTTCCTCCTTTATTCTGGCTTAAGACAGACAGCGGAATTCCGCTGGCGGAGTTACCACCCCTGCGCCCAACCATCCACCCAAAGCGCGTTAGTATTTTGTTGTTACTACTAAAAGGCAAATTCCTGTTCTTAAGTGAAACTTTGGTGTGTCCTCTTCCTTTGTCACTTGTAGGATGACGAGCTCTCCTTCTGCAGGAACCAACAATAATCTCCCATCATATTTGGGTTGAAATTACCTTGGTATCTGTTTTCCATAACTGAGATCTGTTGGTGGAAGCGCTCACCATGCTCGTCACTTACAGCCCCAAGGTTGGCCGGGAAGAAGTCAAGATGAGAATGTAAAAAATGAATTTTAAAAGACATTCTGCATCCCATTATTTCATAAGATTTAAGCATGTTTTCTACGAGTTTACGGTGGTTTTCAGCTTTGTGGTTTCCAAGAAAATTTTTGACAACTTCAACGAAAGATGTCCATGCTCCTAGTTCATTCTCATTTAGGTTAGATGGAAACGATGAGTCGTGGATGACACTGCGGATCTGTGGTCCAGTGAAAACTCCAGCTTCTAGCTTAGCATCTGTCAATATTCCTTTGAATTTATCCTTTAAATATTGGAAACCACTACCTTGATGATCCATACCCTTCACGAAATTTTTCATAAGGCCAAGTTTAATGTGAAGTGGTGGAAGATGTACTTTCTGAGGGTCAATAAGTGCTGGGTGTTTCACATTGTATTTACCAACAACATGTTCAGTTCTAGATGGCCAATCATGTTTTTTGTAGTGGTTCTTGTCATCTCTGCTGTTCCATAGACACAAAAAGCACATATGCTTTGTGTAGCCCAACTTTAACCCAAGAAGTAATGATACAACTTTAAGGTCGCCACAAATATTCCATGTGTGGTCCTTATATTTGATGAGTCTTAGCAGCAGTTTCATCGATTCATAAGTCTCATTAAGGCCAGTGGCATGTGCTACAGGTATTGAAGGTTTTTCATTGCCGTTGTGCAGTAATACAGCTTTAAGGCTAGCTTTACTAGAGTCAATGAACAGTCTCCATTCTTTTGGATCATAGCGACAGCCAATCTCTTGCATCAGACCACTGATATCGTGGCAGAAACAAACGTTTTCTTCCTGTAAGTAAAATGATGAAAACTGCAAATGGCGATGGTGGAAATGGGAAACTTTGGTGTTTGGTTGAAGAAGATTAAATTCTTGAAGTCTTGAACCAAGCAACTCTGCCTTTTCTTTTGGTAATTCCAAATCGCGCACTAAGTCATTAACTCCGCTTGACTTAACAAATGTGGGGAAATATTTGCATCTGGAACATATATGCCATCTTTCCCTGTTTCTATATCACTAGCAGAATCTTCAGATGAACTGCTGTCTGTTATCGTTGCTGGTGGAACTGGTGGTGGATTTGTTTCATCATGTGGTACTGGTTTCATTGCTGATTCGCAGTTTGGGTACGTGATCTTTGATTTGTTTTTCTTTGTGAAACCAGCAATCTTTGTCAAACAAAAATAACAATCATTGAAGTGATTTTTCGGTTCATGCCAAACCATGGGGACTGAGAACGGCATAGCTTTTCTTTTACCATTCATCCAAGCTATTAACATTGCATTGCACTGTGCACAGCAAATATGTGGTGCCCAGTCCCTCTGTTGGTCTCCTAACTTACAGTCAAAATAACACTTGTAGGCAAGTTTAATCTTTGTTGTTATGTTTCTACGTTGTGGCTTAGGTGTATATTGTCCACAGACAAAGCAGAAGTTGTCTGGGTGATTTACACAAGCACGTCTATTTGATGCCATTTTGAATTACCATACAATATCTGAAAAAACGTAGAAAGTAATTATTACGATGTGCAAAATAAAAAGAAATACACACCGTAGTACAAAACAAATGCTATAAAAACACACAAGTCACCACAACCTGTCACTTGCTCATCAGCAGAGAGCTTCAACAACCGTTCTGCTTGACTGTCACGTAGCGCTGACCGTTGGGCCGTTTCCCGTTACTATGCTCTTGACTCAGTGTTGCCAACTCGGGATAAATTTTATTTATCAAAATTGTTCGAATTTGTATATAGTTGGCAAAAAAAATAATTATCAAAGAATGAGTAAAGGAAATTACCTTCTCTGGACTTACTCAGTAGTAATTTCAAATCAGAAAAGGAGAAATCGCCGCGATATGCAATTCACTAAAAATATCTTGACCAAAAGCTTTTCTCATCTCCACTATCTTCTGACCAAAACTAATTTTATATTTTATTTCTATAAAATTTCTTATTCCTAAACACATACTGTACATATATAGAAATAAATACTCACACACACACACACGCACACACACACACACACACACACACAGTGTATGTGTATATGTGTGTGATATATATATGTGTGTGTGTATATATATATATATATATATATATATATATATATATATATATATATATACACCTGGTTAGCATCGCTGACTACGAATCCACCGGCTCTGGCTTCAACTCCTGGGGAAAACAGTCGGCGTGCAGCTTACACAGCTGTCCATCCTTCCAGAAAAAAATAGGTTCACAGATAAATGGGTATCCTGGATGGCCTACTGGTTAAAACGCTGGGCTGCTGATCGGGAGGCCGTGCGAACGAATCCTGGCGAGGATTTTGAAATTTTTGACCACCCGTGATGGGTCGTGGTTCGGGTTCCACATTAAGCTGTAGGTCCAAAGTATATATATATATATATATATATATATATATATATATATATATATATATATATATATATATATATATATATATATGTGTGTGTAAAAATGAACAATCCCTATACCATCATTATATGGATTCATTATCTTCTTGCAGTACTTATGTTTGAATGTTTTTTATGTTTGAATATTCATTTTTACATAAGAAACCAAAATCGCTTAACGCGAGTTATATAAATTTTTATTTGTTGCTTTCTATTTTTGTTTCAGTGTCACAACCATGCGACCTACCATTTCTATGGTTTAGTCGTATCCATTTTCCATTTTTTCATTTGTTATAGAATTTATTAAAATTAATTATGGTTGTCTTGAATCTCACCCTCGCCCCTAGATTATGCACACACATTGCATATAACAGGATTGGAACCCGTAGTTGTACTTAGTCCTTAATACCCACTCTTTGTTTTTAATTCGTTTCTTTTAGGTCCTCCCAAATAATGACTTACAGTTACACTGTACGTATGACATAGTTTGAATGGCTGTGACGTCATAAAGTAGCTTAATTCCCTTCATATTTTCCCGTCATTAATTTCCCTTCATCATATCTCTAGTATTCAATGTATGAAAATTCTTTAACATCATAATAAAAACTGTGCACTCTATAAGTATAAATATAACTATTATTCGACCATATTCCCCCCACCCCCCATACGTCCATATCTTATCTTGACCATTGTCCTATATCAGTTTTATTAAATATTCATTTTGCTCGTGTCAGTCTATGAAATGCAAAACTTTATGCATTCGTTCGAAATCATCCAAATACGTTCTCCTGTATTATTTTTTTTTATTTTTTTACTTTTTATTTTTAATTATTTCGCCTCCCGCAATGAACTCGAAAATGCTGAGGCAAGTGATCAAATTCCGCTCATCGCAGAATAAATGGAACATCTGGAAACGAAAGACCTCTTGTCCCTCTGATTTCAGATTTATAACTTATAATCATGTGTGTCATGTGTATAAATTATCTCGTATGTGCCTATGTACTTTGTGTTGTACTAATAACCATATATAATAACCATATATAAATATAAAAACACTGTACGAATTGTAAACGACGTAATGTACCTTAATAAAATTGTAATTAAATGTAATAATTTAATATAATGTAATGTACTTTAACAACGATAATTAACATAACACTGGTCTGCGTCATTTTTGAGGTCAAGGTTTTTTTTAGTTGTTCTTTTATAAGTTTTGCATGATGAATTCAAAAATGTAACTCATTTTGCTCAATCAGGTCAGGTTTTTATTCTATCTCAATTTTTAAAAAATTAGATAATCGTTATGAAATGAGCAAGTTTATTTTTTTTAAAACAGACTTACATTTTAGCCAAGTGTTAGCCAAGCTCTATATAATAAACAGACAACTTATTTCTAATTACGATTGTCATTACTGTTTTTCAGCATGAATAGAATGTGAAAAAATGACCCAAACAGGTTCTGCTACATCTGTGGTAAAGTCACTATGTCAGACCGGCAGTCAAACATCACACATTTTGTGAGGAAAAGCTATCACGCCTACTTTGGAGTTAAACTTGGTGACCAGGACAAAGCCTTTGCCCCTCACATATGCTGCAAAACGTGCGTTGAAAGTCTGCGGCACTGGAGCCACAAGAAGGTAGAGTGTCTACCTTTTGGTGTCCCAATGGTGTGGAGGGAAGGAAGAGATCATACTACTGACTGTTATTTCTGTATGACAAACCTACAAGGTAAGTTAGTATGAATTTAGTATGAATTTCATTTTATACTTACAAAAATATGCCTGACAATATATGAGATATGTCTTTATCTTATCTTTATCTGTCTTTATCTGTTCCCTTTTAGGCATAAATCGAAAAAGCAAGCAACACGTAAAGTATCCAGACGTGCCATCTGCCATAAAACCAGTGCCTCATGGACCAGAAATTCCAATTCCAACACCGCCCGACAACTTTGATTCGTCGTCCGACTCAGATGAAGAAATGGATGACGGTGACATATCTGGTACATACCAACCTACTGCCGAGACAAGTCAACCCAAACTCTTGAGCCAAGCTGAGTTGAACGATTTGACAAGAGATTTGTGCTTGTCCAAAGAATCTGCTCAGTTGCTAGGGTCACGTCTTCGCGAAAATCGTTTGTTAGCTCCAGAAACAACATTCTTCTGGTATCGCAGCCGCGAAGAAGAGTTTCGAGAATATTTCACGTTGGACGAAGAAGCTTCGCTGGTTTACTGTAACAACGTCAACGGCCTCATTGCAGCTATGGGTTTAGCGTATGACCCTACAGAATGGCGACTCTTCATCGACTCCTCAAGCAGAAGCTTGAAAGCAGTACTACTCTACAATGGTAACAAGGTCGCGTCTGTTCCGGTGGGTCACTCGGTGCAGATGACTGAAAGTTATAGTAACATGGAGCTTTTGCCAACTGCTTTGAAGTACAAACATCACAATTGGATGATATGCGGAGACCTAAAGGTATGTTCGTGTCTACAAACAAAAATACAAATATATATATATATATACATATATATTTAGGCCCTGATATATATATATATATATTTTTTTTATAGGTTATAGCCCTAGTGCTGGGTCTACAAGGCGGCTACACCAAATACCCCTGTTTTCTCTGTCTGTAGGACAGCCGAGCAGACAAACAACACTACGTACAACGCGACTGGCCAGCAAGACGTGGCCTGGAACCAGGTTCGCACAACGTTCTGTCACACGCTCTCGTGAATCCGCAGATGATTCTACTTCCACCGCTGCACATCAAGCTTGGACTTATGAAGAATTTCGTCAGAGCACTCAACAAAGAAAGCCGAGCTTTCGCTTTCCTGAATCAGAAATTTCCACGCGTCAGTGAGGTCAAACTGAAAGGAGGTATTTTTGACGGCCCTCAGATCAGGGAGCTAATGAAAGATGCTCAATTCGACGAAAGTCTGGAGGACAATGAGATCAATGCCTGGCTCGCATTCAAGTCCATTGTCACGAATTTTCTGGGCAACCACCGAAGTCCAGAGTACGAACGTGTTGTCGAGGAGCTCCTGCAGAGCTTCTAGGCTCTTGGTGCACGTATGTCCATAAAGATGCATTTTCTCAGCTCGCATTTAGACTACTTTCCGGACAATTGCAGTGATGTCAGCGAGGAGCAAGGAGAGCGCTTCCACCAGGATATTCGAGTGATGGAAGAGAGGTACCAGGGCCGCTGGGATGTGAACATGCTCGCGGACTACTGCTGGTGCCTCAAGAGAGACGTTCCAGCTGTGGAACACAGACGAAAGTCTTTGAGAAAGCCCTTTCGTCCACATTAACTGTACTCGTGTACCATTTTTTATATACTTTGTACATTTTCTGTCAATTTAAGTCCGTTTTAAAAAAATAAACTTGCTTATTTCATAACGATTATTTTGGAATTATCTATTTTTTTTAAATTGAGATAGCATAAAAACCTGACCTGATTGAGCAAAATGAGTTACATTTTTTAATTCAGCATGCAAAAATTATAAAAACAACTAAAAAACCTTGACCTCAGGAAAAAAAAATTCAAACGCAGACCAGTGTAATAAGCGAATGTGAATCAGTGATACTTGTAATCATAATTGTAATGAACCAAAATTACAACGTACTCAATGATGTACTTAGATTGTACTTATGTACTACTACGAAATTATATCGACTTCAGAAATGTATACTCGGCCAAAATACGATTAGTTTTTTTATTTTGTTTTTTAAATTTTTATTTGGGATCTTTCATCTGATCATGTGTTTAAAAGGGGGGAAACTTAACCTTCAAACTGCATTCCCCCAAAATTTAGATTATATGTATAAGCATGTAATTGTAAAAGTCACTTCTGCTGCTTCTTAGACTACACTCCCTTGTTAGCAGCTTCGCTGCGAGGAGGGGGCAGAGGCCCCTTGCCTCCTTAATTTTTAGATTCCGGCCTGAGCCATGGTCGAAAGAGGTTGAACCTCTACCCCTGTAAATTCAGAGCACTACCTGTACATTTTTAGAAGTAAATTACAGTAAGAGAAACTTTTTATTTTTCCCCTTCGAGTTGGGCTCTCTTCCGAGAACTTAGTAAATAGAGAAAATAGCCCCCGATAAGTTATAAAAAGAAAATCGGCGAACCGTCAGAGAAAGTATCAGAGTATTATAGAAAGAGAAGCATTAATAACTGTCGACCCTATAGCGAGAGAAAGAAATTAGAATATTATAGAAGAAAAGTATCGCGAGAAAATATCCGTTGCTGCCTCCCAACCAGAACCCCCTTCGATTCGAACCACCCCAGTGCCATAGACGGAGGGGTTATAACATATGTTATATTATGGCTGTTATATTAATTCCCTCAAGGAACCTCAATTTCAAGTTCACGAAGAACTTATTCCCTTAAATCTAACGATGCCCCCATTAGTACAAAGAATTTATTTAATTCCATACAAGTGACGTACTTTGCATATTCATCATTGAAGTAGAGCCGCGCCCTGGCAACACAAAGAGTTTAGATTATTTTAAGAATTATATTATTCATTCAGTATTTCCTTCTAAACAAAGTCACGCGCTGGTGACGTATTCACTCGTGATTTCCTTCCAAACGGAAGTCTCACGCTAAATGACGTAAACACCTCGTGTTGGTGAATCCCTTCTAAACAGAAGTAACACGTACCTCGTGCGGTGACGTACAGGAATTCCGTTTTTTCGAATATAAAAAAGGGGCTCAGCACCCTGAAATTCAGATTTCTGCACGTGGCGGTTACTCGCGGAGTCTCCGGATTGCGGCTGGAAGACCCAATCAGTATTCAGTTTCAGATACGCCAGATCCGGACACATCGCGATTAATTTTGGATCTCCGGGTTGCGACTGAAAGGCCCAATCCGTAGAAGAGAAGCGAATAGACGATATTAGAATAAGCAACGTTAGTCACGAGCCTCCGGATTACGTAGAGAATTAATCCGTACAGGGCTCCAGTCGTAGTAAGAAGTCTTGAAATAAATTAGGCAGCGGTAGAGAGAATCCGTGTCTATGGACTCAGAGATTTAATATAATTTAGAAGTAAGGGAACTTTGATTTAAAATCGATCCAATAACAACTTCACATTCGATTAAATTAGTTTGAACTGTAAAAGCACTTTTAATTCAAGTAAAGAGAAAATTTTGCCAACGAGTTTTTCTGGCTCCGGGCGATCCCTTAAATATCGCACTCTAATTTTATGAGCCTGGAGAAGCCAGACATAGAGACGACATCTTCAAGTCGTCGTCATCATCATCATCATCATCATCGAGAGCACAATATGTTATACTCGAAGCATCAGTACAGTATAACATATATACATTGTATGTTATACTAATGAGCACTTGAAAAAGTAATTATTAATTAAACCAGCTATTAAATTCTTTCCAGTGTACTGTATAACGAGGTTACTTCTTCATAACTAACTAGTCAAAGGAAACTCATAAACCTTAACTTGTGACTCGATCATCTAAATGCGATTAGAGGCTAATTGATATTAAACAAAGCTTTTTAACAATTTGTTCCATAAGTCTCTTTAAATTCCCTCATTATGCCAAACTTCGGATACACATATAAACTTCATATAATGGGAACATATAAGAAAATATATATAACTCCTTTATTATATGCAAGTTCTTCATTAATATATATATATATATATATATATATATATATATATATATATATATATATATATATATATATATATATACATATATATATATATACATATATATATATATATATATATACAGGGACGTAGACAGGGGGGGACTACGGAGACTTCAGCCTCTTCGAAATAAAATTATAGGTTTGATATTTTTATGCATTTTTTTAAATTATAAGTAAATTATACAAACATTTACACACTTTTAATGTACAGAGTGACGCAAAAGTCGCGCATCATAGGAATTTTCAGTGTTGACTCTATATATAATATATATATATATTATATATATATATATATATATATATATATATATATATATATATATAAATATATATATGTAAAGCAATTATGAAAGTTTCTGGCGAGAGATTAATTATAATACGAAGTGAAAGGATGTATAGTACATAAATACGAACAGCTCTAAATAAGGGTTTCTCCCGTCAACCCAAGGGCTGCTGCAGACCCACTACTCCTACAGTATTACATATTCATGTTATTACGTTACATCAAGAATAAAAACTTTAATAAGCATTACGTTGCATCTTGCATGAAAAATAAAAAATTATTCCAGAACTTTCGTGCATTGAACAGTACACCTCGTCAGGGAATAATGAATTCCTTGACGAGGTGTACTGTTGATTTCAAGAAAGGCCTTGGAATAAGTTTTTCTTGTCCCCTGTGGGTTTGCATCATTCATACAATTTGTGTAATCTGGAAACAACTGAAAATGCAGCAGTAAGATGCGATTTCTGTCAAAAACTGCACGACTTTATCTGCCGTGGGAATCAAATTTCTGTGTGACGCATGTACACAGACTGTAAACTCCTTTTTGGAGTGTTACAAAAAAGGAGGGGATGATGGGGAAACAAGAGTCCGGAAATGTCCCAATGAAAATTCGGGTGGATGAGAGAGAAGAGAAAATAACGAATAACAATATAATACGGAATGAAGACATAGATAAAAGAAGAGATGATTAAAAGTTGCGAGGTAGTAAAACTGCCCAACAAGAAAAATGATAAAAAGATTAAAAATAAAAACATAGGAAATAAACAGCCAATGAAAGAAATGATATAAAAATTAAGAACATAGAAAATAATCAAGTAACAAGAAGTAGTAGAAGCGTAGAAAATACAGTCTGTAAATACTACGCAAAAGGGTACTGCATCTATGCACATCCTGCATTATGTAACACATTACACAGGGGGATATTGCAAATTTGAAAAAAAAATGCAAGTTCCACCATCTTACTGTTTTCAACACCTATGCAAGATATGAGAGGTGCAAATAGTGACAAAAATGCCGTTACCACTACCCTCAAAGGAACCCGACAGGTGAGCAGACGAAACCAGCAACAAAGACTGGCTACCAATTTTCTAGATGTAGCCCACACAATTCAACTATTAAATACCATCCAACTGACAAATACAGGATCCGAGACCCGTACAGAAGGCATACAGAAAGACATTACATGCGATATCGGGACAACGGTTATCGAAACATATACAGAGGAAAATTCTCGGAGGATCACAAGGCAACGGAACCGGCACCACCATTGGAAACTGAATCGGAAACACAAGTATGTAGAAACAAAAGGGAAAAAAAAAAAATAATCCTAGCCAACATTCAGGGCCTTAAATCAAACCATTCCCCGGACAAAATTTTATACCTGAAAGGACTCTTGCAAGAAACCGGAGCAGATTTTGCATGCCTCACGGAAACCCATCTGAAGGACTGCTAGGCAAACTGTGAAAACTGAGTTCTGTATTGAAAAAAAAAATACAAATTAACAACTATGACATCCTCCGAGCCAACAGAACAGTGAGACGTAAAGGAGGATGTACTATTTACAGACGCGAAAGGCATATGGCAGAAATACCTAAGTACCTCAGACAGCTACGTAGAATATGTAACAGCAAAAGTTGAAAAATTAAATATGGTACTAATTGTAATGTACAGACCCCTGAACACGCCTAACCTCAAAATTCTCAGATTCCATTAAAAAGGTAAGAAACTGGGTAAAAGATCTACACTCTCCAACCCCAAATATTTTTCTCTGTGGTGATTTTAATTTTCCATTCATGAAATATAAAAGGATAGGAAAAATATATGTATACACCAGGACAAGGGGGGAACACGGGAAGACCAAGAGCAGGTAAAGATGCTACAAGCTCTAGCTGATGAATTTATGTTAACATAAGAAATAACAGAAAACACAAAAAAAAAACTCTTATATTTGATATTCACAAACAGCAGCAACCTAACTGATAATGCAGAAATATCCCCAACTATAATATCGGATCACAACATTATTGAAATAATAACCAATATAAAAGCAACAGGAAAGGAAAGAACACGAACAACAGAAAGAAGCAAATTCGAAATTTTTAATTTTCACTCCAAAGCTATAAACTGGGAAGGTGTTACATCCAGCATGGAAGTAATAGATTGGAAAACCATCTTCAAGACAACGGAAGAGATGCAAGTGACCTTAGAGGAGAAGACGCAGGAAATTGTGGAAAGACATGTCCCAAAAATACAACAAAGAGGAAAGAGAAGCTAGTTCGAGAGACAGAGGTCATTGTTCCGAAAGAGAAAGAGAGCGACTGCAAAATTAAGTAACTGTAAAGATAACATCAGAAAAATATTAAATGATAAACTGTAGAGTATGGATTGCATAATACAGGAACTAATTGAGAAGCATACAGAAAAAGAGAAAGACGACGCTGTAGAAACGATAAAGGTTAATTCAAAGTACTTCTATAATTTGGCAAAAATGAAGTCGAAAAACCACGCACCTATCGGACCTTTGGAAAACTAAGACAATGCTTTATCCGATGATCTAACAGAAGTATCTGAAATATTAAGAGCTCAGTAAGAATCGTCTTCCAGTATCCCAAAAACTGACAAACTGATATGCGATAGAAACGCGTTCTTTGAAGAAGAACTACAAGGGGAAAGTATAACGGACTTCGACTTCACGACAGATGATATTACACAAGCTATACGGAAACTAAACGCACACTCAGCGGCAGGACCGGACAAATGGAATGCCACACTGATCAAAAACTGCAAGAATGCAATCGCTGAGCCCCTATATTGGATATGGAGACGATCACTCGACATGGGAGAAATACCGGACATCCTGAAGAGCGCGAACATACTGTAGTCCCAATATATAAAGGAGGAGATCGATCTGAGGCCAAAAACTATAGGCCAGTGTGTCGCTTACATCTCATCTCATTAAAATATTTGAAAGAATAGTTAGACAGAAAATCTATGACATTTTGGAAACTCGGAAAAAATTAAATGATAACCAACATTGGTTTCGGTCAGGCAGATCATGCCTATCACAACTAATGGAACACAAACAACATTATTGATGCACTTGAAAGTAATGAAAAATATGATTAATATAACACAGACTTTGCCAAAGCGTCCGACAAGCGTGACCATGGAATAATAATACATAGGGATGTAACGATTTCAGAATTTTGGCCGACACCGATACTCGTTCTTCCAATAATACTGATACACCGATATTCAAAATAGACCGATATTTTGTCGATACTGATATTTTATTTTAAAAATCAATAAAAACATACTTTATCAATAATTATTTATACAGTAATAGTCGTACATACTGTAGCGCATTCAATGCATAACTATAACGTACATAAATAAATTTAGTCACAAGAGAGTAGACACTATTTATAACTATGTATGCCACTATATAGTTACTTCTTCTTCTTCTTTCTCTTCGCCCGTTCCCGCCTCTATGCGGGGTCGGCGTTTCTGACCAGCCTCCTCCACACAGCCCGGTCCTGGGCTTCTTCCTCCGACAAACCCTTCTCCCTCAAATCGTCCCTCACCTTCTCCATCCACCTTCGCTTCGGTCTGCCTCTCTTTCTCCTGCCATGCACCTCCATATTCATCGTTCTCTTACCTACATAATCTTCGTCCCCTCTCATCACATGTCCATACCATTTCAGTCTACTTTCTTGTATCTTCCTCGAGATTTCTCCAACCTTTGTTACTAATTACTACATTACTCTAGTCCAACTCGGGGCCCGAGGTGCGTTGCATAAGTATACCTCTAGATATTTGTCCTCCCTAGACGTTAATGTTTAATTCTAGAGAAAAATTGATGTAATAATCTCGTGATACGCAATTGGTTTGAAATTATAGCAGTTTTAAAAATAAGAGGAAGAAATGAAAAATGATGAAACTTCATATTTATTTAATAAGTTTATTCAAATGAAAATTTATTCAACTGCACTTTATCGGTCGATACCGATACCCATACTTTAAAAAGACGCCGATACTGCCGGTACCGATACCAATATATCGGTACATCCCTAATAATATACAGTATAAACCGAAATATATGGGAATAACTAAGAAAAGTAGGAAAATGGATATATAATTTCCTTAGTGAGCAGCGGCAAGTCGTTACAGTACAAGGAATATCTTCATCAGAATCAGAGGTCCTCAGCTCAGTACCACAAGGAACAGTATTAGCTCCACTACTCTTCATAATCATGTTAACTGACAAAGATGAGGGCGTTACCAGAGACAGCACAGTAACATCCTTCGCCGATGACACAAAGATCAGTAGAAAAATAAGAAACCCAGAAGATATAGGATCTCTACAAAGAGACATGGACAGAATCTACAAGTGCACGGAAGGCAACAATCTGAAGCTTAACAGAAATTTCAATTTTTATGGTACGGAAAAAAGGAGGACGTAAAATCCATGGAATATTATACCCCAAATGGACTCGAAATTTAAAGAAATTCTAAAGCAAAAGATTTAGGAGTTGTAATGACTGACGAAACGAAATTTGAAACACGAAATAAGATAGCAGTAAACAAGAGCAGAGAGAATAACTTGGCAGATACTGAAAACCTTTAAACGAGGGGATAGGACTAGAATGATTCCCCTACTGAAAACACTGATCATACCCAAATTGGAATACTGCTCGGTCCTAACATCCCCATATAAAAAAAAGACATTAGACAGCTGGAAGGGAATCAGAGAAGCTTCACAGCCAAGATCAATGGGTGCAAAGAACTAAATTACTGGGGAAAGTTACGCGAATTAAACCTATATTCACTGGAAAGGAGGAGAGAGATATACACCATTATTTACACTTGGAAAATAATGGAGAAACTAGTCCCTAATCTTACTCTGAACCCTATAACTCCCCAAACAACAGTGGAAAGTAAAAAAGGAAGACTGTCGTGTTCCCAAATTAAAGGCTAGACAGGGAACATCCTTAACCCTGAAAGAAAACAGTTTTGTTGTGAGAGGACCAAGACTGTTTAATCAGCTTCCCAAGGAGGAACACGAGTAGTGGTAGTGTTGTGGTGGACATCTTCAAAAGAAGATTAGAGGCCTGGCTCAGAACAATCCCCATTGAGCCGGGCATACCTAGCCTGTGAGGTGGAGAGTACAAGAAACCAAAACTCGCTACTCCACCAGGCCAACTCGAGAAGAGCGGCGACAAGCTTGATCTTCCTGAGATAAGGAGTCATCGCACAGAACATTTGAATATAAAGGGTGATCCAGAGAAATGGGACCCAAAAGAAACCCCTGTAACTCTTAAAGTATAAGTCCTTTTATAAAATCATACGCATCATTCGAAAGAGGATAGTTACAAGTTTGTGCAGGATTGTATAGGTTTTGACAATACAAGACAAGATAAGATACAAACAAAATAAAAGTGTTATTAAAACTAACCCTTCAAGATGACTGCATGGACTGTGGAACAGCTGCGTTTCATAACTGAGCAATATTATGAGCATAGAAGAAGTGTAGTTTCAGCTCTTAGAAGGTGATTTTGACATCTGAAAATTTGTCTTGAAAGATCTTTGAGCTGAAACTACACTTCTTCCATGCTCATAATATTGCTCAGTTATGAAACGCAGCTGTTCCACAGTCCATGCAGTCATCTTGAAGGGTTAGTTTTAACTAACACTTTTATTTTGTTTTGTATCTTATCTTGTCTTCTATTGTCAAAACCTATACAATCCTGTACAAACTTGTAACTATCCTCTTTCGAATGATGCGTATGATTTTATAAAAGGACTTATACTTTAAGAGTTACAGGGGTTTCTTTTGGGTCCCATTTCTCTGGATCACACTTTATAATATATATATTATTATATATATATATATATATATATATATATATATATACACACACACATATATACATATACATATATACACATATACATACACATATATATACCTATACATATATCAGGTTGTAACAAATTCTGCTCGATTAGAAAACGGACGATAGATAATAGAACCACCAAAATTATGTGAAATAGTTTTAGAAATGTTGCAAAATACACGCGGCGACAGGTTCGAGCAGGTTTTATCGCGATACAGAATGATTCAGAATGACGAAGGCTAGTGTACTGTAGGCTTAGGCTAATGAATATTTTCTCTGGTGCTTTTCATACAGTTACAATGTAGTAATGCCTAGTTAAGAATATTAATTTCTGTTTAATTAAGATAATGTTTAATGTAAATCATTTACTAATAATTGTGAAATTGTTTGAAATTGTTTAAAATGGGAAGAGTTGGCAATCCTGGACAGAGGCCGACAAAGAGCGGGCTACCCCACAAAGGAGTGAGTCTTCTAGGCAACGCGTTACGCGTAAGGTGGCGTCATGTAACGTAAAGTTTAATTAATTGATTGTGTCCCTCTCCGACGTAAATTATTATAATAGAAATTCCGTACTCGCATCCCCCTAAATTACTTAAACCATTTTCGGAATCAATAAAACGTTCACAAGTGTTAAAATAGAGTATTAATAAAAACCCCTTCCCCCTTTGTTTTGTAACGGTTTTCAGTCTCGGCGTAGCTACCATGAATATAATTGTAAAGTAGTGTTGAAATGAGTAGAGAAAGCAAGCGATAAATGAAATAAAGAGCCGATAGAGAATAAATAAAGAAGAAAGTAAATAATAAAAGGCGATCACTACAACAACGCCACCCCTACGATATTACAGTAATTGAAAAAAAATGGAGCCCACGAAAGAGCATATTCGACATGTAATGTTATACGAGTTCCATGAAGGATCTAACGTTAGTGAATCCTCAAAAAACATTCAGAGAGTTTATGGAAATGATGTTCTGAGCGGATGCATGTGTAGGAGATGGTTTGAAAAGTTCAGAAATGGAGACTTCAGTCTGAAAGATTGTCAACGAACAGGACGACCAAATGAGTTAGATGAAGAGTTGCTAAAAGCAACAGTAGAGGAAAACCCAAAGGTAACTGTAAGAGAACTTGGCCTGCAACTCGGCGTTAGCCATATGACCATTCATCGTCATTTGAAGCTGTTAGGAAAAGTAGTGAAGGTTGGAAAATGGGTTCCGCATGATTTGTCACAAGCGAATCTTCAACATCGAATCGATATTTGCACATCACTGCATTCTCGGCAACTGCAAGCACCGTGTTTGAATCGGATCGTCACTGGGGATGAAAAAATGGGTTCTCTATAATAATATTAAGCGCCGACATCAGTGGCTTAGCCGTGAAACAAAGCCTGAACTTCAGCAAAGGAATGGACCCCATCCAAAGAAAATTTTGTTATGCGTTTGGTGGGATATGCAAGGAATTATTCATTTTGAGCTTCTGCCAGATAACCAAACAATCACAGCTGAAGTCTACTGCCAACATCTCCAAAGATTGAACATGGCATTACAAGAAAAACATCCTGCATTAATTAATCGTAGAGGTGTTCTATTCCAACAGGATAACGCGCGCCCTCACACTGCTCGAATCACCACTGCCCAATTGGAGGCGTTTGGTTGGGAAAAAATGCAGCATCCACCTTATTCTCCGCACATCGCACCTTCAGACTACCATTTATTCAGAAGTCTGCAACACCACCGAGATGGGCAAAAGTTGCAATCCAGGGAAGCTATCGAAAACGAAGTGATCGCTTTTTTTTAACTCGAAACCAAGGGATTTCTTCGAACGTGGCATAAAAAACTTTTCTACAGGTGGGAGAAGGTTATAGAATAAGAATGGAATTATATTGCTGATTAATTTGTTATTGTCATTTAATTTCTGTTGTGAATAAACTAAAAAATCGAGCAGAATATGTTACAAATTTATACACATATACATAGACACATATACATACATACACACATACATACATACACACATACATATATACATATATATATACACATTTACATACATACACACACATATATATATATATACACATATACATACATATATATATATATATATACATACATATACATATGTATACATATATACATATATATATATATATATATACATACATATATACATATATATACATGTTAACACCTCCGTCTCTGGCCTGGTTTGGTTCGAAGTCGACGGGGGTTCTGGTTAGGAGGCAGCAACGGATTTGTTACTTGCAGTAGTTTCTTCTGTACTACTCTCCGAGTTCTTCTATAGTGGCTCGGAGGATTCTGAGAGGCTTATTAAATTCTCTGAGGGTTCCCCCGATTCTTCTTGTAACGTATCAAGAGATTTTAATGACTAAGTTCTCTGAAGAGAGCACGGCTCGAAGGAAAAGATAAAGACTTTTTCTTACTGTAATTTACTGCTAAAATGTTACAGGTAATATTCAGCCTCGTAGTCGAATTCAGAATGAATATGGAAGAAATTTTGTGGGTTTATATACCCGTTTTCTGCTAACATCATTGCACAATAGTTAAAAATAAAGTAAATTTTTTTGTTGTGACAATGTTTAAACAGATAAACAGGATATAGGAAGAAGAAGCCATATTTCTATCTTAAACCGCGTATTTTCAGATCTGATGTTTTCCTGATCCGCCGAGTTAATTAGAAGTGGAAATTGAACTATGCATCTTTATACTTAGATATGCATATGAGCAAAAATTAAAGGTTTAAGATTTACAATTAAATGCTTAGGCAAGACACGACTTCCTTGTTTTTATAACGAAGAGAGAATGCATACAAAACGCGAACACTGAAAGATCCAATCAGGATTCATTATCAAGCTGAATCTAAAAAAAAATGATTAAGAAATTTTGAAAAGAACAAGCCACCAATTATTTGGCAAAATAGGAAGCAGCTCCAAAATTTATCCCAACGAAAAAATAATAATAAAAAAATAATAATAATAATATCGCTGAGTGTACATTCCTAAACGGCGACATAATGTCGGGTCGTACATCGAGTACAATCCCAAGTACATCACTGAGTACACTGTAATTTTAGTTTATTACAACTATGATTATAATTACCAATTAATTCACATTCGCTTATTATTGTTAATTAGTTTCATTAAAGTACATTAATTCATGTTAATTATAGTTTCATTAAAGTACATCATTTACATTATATTAAATTATTACAGTTAATTACAATTAAACAGTTAACTATAGTTTTTTTTACAGTGTTTCATATTTATAGAAAATTAGGATGTTAGGAGTATAACAAAATACATATATACATACATATATACATATATATATACATATATATATATATATATACACATATATATATATGTGTGTGTGTGTGTGTGTGTGTGTGTGTGTGTGTGTGTAAAACGGCAAGTATGAAATCAGATTTAAAGGAAGTACACTGCGTTCGCACTTATTAAGCAGATTACATTTTCTCCATTGTTTTCAAAAGTTTTTCCCCGATTTCATTGAAATTTGTAGCAAATAATCACTATACGTGTAGTATATAGCAGCATTGATGGTGTTCATTTCAATAAAATATTTTGATAATTAAAATAATTATCTCATTTTATTGATAAATATGTAAAATATTGTGTTCCAAATTATTAAGCAAGTACTCTATTTACGGATCTAAATGGTGAAAATGGGTAAGAAGAAGGATATAACACTAACTGAGAAAAGAAAAATAGTCAAGTTACTCGCTGAAAATATAAAATCTATTGAAATTGCGAAGCAGTTTGGCAGAGCTTATCGAACTGTGAACAAGTTTGTAGCGGAGGGTACCAAACTGAGGCAACGAAGTGATAAAGGAGCTATAAGAAAAGTGACAAGGCGGCAGATATCTGTAATCAAGCGCAAACTGCAAAGCATCCATTGTCCTTAAGTAAAGAGGTTTCTGAGCAGGCTGGCATACATAATGTACCAAGAACATCTCGATGTGGAATCCTCCACACAATTGGCAAGACGTGTAAACCTACGATTCAGTCACCATTAACACCCAGGTACAAGAAGCAGCGTTTTGAATGGGCGCGTCATTACGTGAAAACAGATTTTAATACTGTATTGTTAACCGATGAATGAAGAGCAACCCTTGAGGGATCTGATGGTTAGTCAAGAAGATGGATTGCTGTGTCAATCTGAAAATGAAAAGGAAAAGGTTTATTGGCAGACTATAGTCCATGTGACAAATATTATTAATACAATGACAGTTCATATACTAAGGATAGAAATATATACAATTGATTAGAAATAATACTGTAATGTCGAAGTTAAGTGGAGCTAGAGACAGACGTTTTCGTACCAAGAAGTCCATAGTTTGAGGATAAATGGCAGGACTCATGGATAGCTTGGATGATCGGGTTGGTTGATTTTTTTAATTCTTTGCATTAGACTGTGTTGAGCACGTCTTGTTACCCCCGAGAAGCTCGGGACATTGCGGGTAGCAAACATTTGCGAAGCTGAGCATCTCGGGGGTAATTTATGTAAGAGTCTAAAAGACCTGTTGTACAGCAAATTTAGAGTTCTGCCAGAACCTTTCTTGTAATTCACCCACATTTGCTGTCTGTATATATTACTGCAGAAAGTACGAAAGAGTGTGTCTTTAGCTTCACTTGTACAGAATTGAAAGTTCCTTATGGTCATATTCGCTTTAGCACACAGGATTCGAGATTGTTTTCTTATATCCGAGTCATCACTCAAGGAGCTGGTAAAAGTTTGACCCAAATACTTAAACTCTTGTACTTCCTTAATTACTTCACCATTCATTTTAAACCTTATATCAGCTGGCTGATTACAGCTTTTAGGATGAAATTGCATAACCTTAGTTTTTCTAACATTAAAAAGAATATCATGTTTCTGCGAATACATTTCGCAGACTTTTAGTAGCCGATCCAGACCTTCAACAGAGGGACTTATTAACACCATATCATCGGCATAAACTAAGTTATTTATCCTTGTGTTATCTATACAACATCCCACTGTTGCCTCATTAAGTGAGGCAATTAATCCGTCGATATACACATTAAACAGCATAGGGGAGAGCAAGGAGCCTTGTCTCACCCCGCAAGAGGAGCCAAAACACTCGGATAGTACATTACCCCACCTAACAGTGAAAGATTGGTGGGAATACCAAAATTTCAATAAATTTAATATGTACATGGGAACCTTCCTGTCTTCTAGTTTTGCAAATAAAATAGGGTGGTTCACCCTATCATATCATATGCTTTAGTTATATCTAGGAAACAGCTATAAATAGTTGAATTACTGTGAATGTATTTAGATATTGTTTCTTTAAGTACATAGATACACAGGTCAGTTGAGTGGGACCTTTTAAAGCCAAACTGATTAGGAGATGTCCATAGGAAATCATTTAATCGGAGTAACAAGAGTTTTTATAGTAGTTTCGAGAAGCAGGAAGTGACAGCAATAGGCCTGTAATTTTATATATATATATATATATATATATATATATATATATATATATATATATATATTTTATATATATATATACTGTATAATATATATAATATATATATAATATATATATATACCTGTGTGTGTGTGTGTGTGTGTGTGTGTGTGTGTGTGTTAATAAAAATAACTACATACTGTAGAAGCACTTGTGAACCAGATATGCACAGATTCATAGTTATACAACGCCAAACATAGGCATCCTTCACAGAATGTCTAGTAAATTATAATACTAATTCGATGCGATTATATTTTTACGTTAAGACATTCAAGACGTTCCCTATTATTTGGTTTTCCATTCTACATTATGGAAATTTAATTACGAGTGTACATACTTTTCTCGTTTGACTTTCAACGCAACAAAATAATTATTCAAAAAAATTTTAAACAAAAGTTAGTCTAAAAAAACGTTTTGCGCAAGACAAAAAAATAATAATAGTAATAATAATAATAATAATAATAATAATAATAACAATAATAATAATAACAAATATTTTCTGAAATTTTAAAAAGAATAGTTTCAGATTTGAAAAATTCAAATTTTCGTTATTTACAATTTTTTTTTTTTTTTTTTTAAATTTCGGTCAAAAAATTTTCTTTTAATTTTGGAGGTTACAAATTACTGTAGAAGAAAGAAAGGAGAAAGTATTTAAATATTTTTCTAACTTTTTCTTTTTCATTATTATTAAAACATAAGTGAATTTTATTATATTATTTCTTCTTTAATTATAAGGATAAACTTCTGTAATTTTAATTCTTCACAAATATAAACTAATTCGTCTTTATATTAAATTCCTCAGAACAAAACTTATATATACAGTGCGTTCGAAAAGTCTCTCCGCAGTGCTATATTAAACGTATAGGAAATTGAAAATCTACAATGTTTTCATTCAACCATGATTTAGTGATTTTATTACATAACCTTTTGATTTTACTGCGGAGAGACTTTTCGAACGCACTGTATATATATCAAATATATACCTTTCGTTAGCTTCCGCCCGAATTATTCATTATTGTTAATTACAGTTTCATTAAAGTACATTAATTACATGTTAATTATAGTTTCATTAAAGTACATCATTTACATTATATTAAATTATTACAGTTAATTACAATTAAACAGTTAACTATAGTGCGGAAGGATGAACAGCTGGGTTTTGCTGCGTGCCGCCTGCCGTCACCGGGTCTCGATCCCGGGGCCGATGGATTCCTAGTGAGCGACGCTAACCACTACACCACCAATGCGTAATATAAAGGGTGTCAGGAAATGATTGCCCCCCCTGTACAGAAGAAACTGAAAGGAATAGAAAAAAACAGACAAAACCACGCGAAAGAGCGTTTAATTTTGAATAAAAAACACTTGTTTTAATATTGGGTGTTGCCCCCATTTGCAGCTCTGACGGCCATTAATCGACGGGGGTATGATCCCAGAAGTGTCTCAAAGAGATCGGTATCATGACTCATTTCTTCAAGGACTTCGTTGATCTTTGCAGTCATAATTTCTGTTGAATACCGATTCTGAATGGGTTGTTCCAGCATTAAGGACTCCACCCGATCCTTCTTGATGGATCCGACATGTTCACAGATATTAAGATCGGGAGAATTGCCAGGCCATTCATTATTTCCGAAAAAATCAATGTTATTGTCCTTAAGCAGTTGTTGAGTCGCAAGTGCTTTCATACAGGGGGCTTTGTCGTGAAGAAAGGTTGCCTGTTCAACATCCAAACCACACTCGGGGTCTTTCAAAAAATGAATTACATGTTGGGCTAAAATTACATTTCGAAAATAAGGCCCATCCCAACTGGTTCCTCTTGGTTTGATAACCCAGATGAGCTTCCGAATAGAGAACATAATGAAAACACCCACACATGCTGGATTTTTTACTATTTCTCGATACTTCTGGTCGTCTGGGACTTCATCAGTTGTTGTTGCCCAAACACGATCATTCTGAAAATTTGGTTTTCTGGAGACATAAACGAAGAATTCATCGCTGACAACCAAGTGAAGGAAATCGTCTTCCGTCCATTCCTCAAGATAATCACAAAACCATAGCCGATCTTCAATATTAAGATCACTCTTCCGTGGCTTAGCTATTTCATGCCAAGCACTCAAGCCTTGGCGAACTCGAAATTGATGCACAAGTTGCCGATTGACTATCTTACCACGACGGATAAGTATATCTTTCGCTACCTCAGAGCAGCTCTTCTTTCGGCGCCGTGATGCAGCAAGCACAATGTCTTTCGATTCTTGAGATAATTTCTCCGGTCTTCCTCCTCGAAATTCTGTTTCACAATCTTCAGGATTCTTATTCCAATTCCTTTTGACAAAGTCTTCTGATCTTTTTAATCTCTCAGCCACCCAGTGTCGAGTTATGAAAGTTGCACCAGCTTCCTTTGCTTCACGAAATGTGACAGCTCGAATGCGGTCAAGAACTCGCTTTTTCTCTGAATCGTTCAAAATAGATGATGCCATGGTTTCTGTGGGGAAAAAAATGGTAAGAATTAAAATCACAGGAATAGAATATAATGGTTTTTATTCAGATTTTAACGCTCTTTCAAGTGGTCTCGCCGGTTTTTATCTATCTCTTCTAGTTTTTGCTCTACAGGGGGGGGCAATCATTTCCTGACACCCGTATATATCTATCAGGAGAAGAATGGTGCATGAGAGATCCCCCACCTCTCTCACTAAGTGCATCCCCCATACCCTCTCACTAGATATATATATATGTATATACAAAAAGTTAGGTTTGGTTACTCCATATTCAATTTTCTACTTTTGGGAGGCACCCCCTTGGCACTCCCGATCCCATATACCCCCCTCACTAAATGCAACCCCACCCCTTCTCACTAAACGCAACCCCCAGTTCCCACCCCTTCTCACTAAATGCAACCCCCTCCCCCCACCGCCTCTCACCAAATGTACCTATACTACTTTATCATTATTAGCGGTGCCCAGTTAGAGAAATGATCCTGCAACTTAATACTTTCACAATTATTCATAATCTAATCAAATGTGAAAGCAAAAATATTTAAAAATTCCAACTGACGATGACATTGAAAAAATATAACTATTCATAAAGATATCAATGCGATATTTATAGGACATTTAGGAATTTTTGTATTTATTTTTTATAACGATTTAGCCTTGAAGCTCTTCCGTTTACTGAGCTTTCAGATAGTTCAAATATTTAATTTTATTGTAAGTTGACACACGTGATTAATACGTCAAATATCCTATTTTTAAAATATTAAAATGTTGAGAACATACAAAGAATTAATAGGAAAATAGGAGGCATAAAACGCGTCATCCAGTCTCTATTAAATTAAAAATGTCAGTAATACAAATGTTAATATTTATTTATTAACGGATTTCATTGTATTTTCAAACGCAGTTACGTTAGGAATATTTTTTATGTTAAAGTTCAAATCATTACATAATTTTTAATCTAATAAAATATTTCGTTGTTTTTCGGGGCAAAGATAATCTAAACTGAGGTATGTAGGTTGCCCAGTTCTACCCGAAGTCGACTGCAAGTGAATGTCTTTATTCGCCCAGTATCAATTTATAATTTTTTTTCCATGCATTTGTAAGTGAATGCGAAATGGAAAATTTTGATTAACATGTTTGATCTTTAATACTTTTAACTTTTTCAAAAATGCACACGTACGAACATAGAAATTAGTATTAGTTAACATTCTCACTGCTCGTTTCTGGAAAATAAATATGTTGTTAAAGGCAAGGATTATCAGTTGGCGGCCGCGTGCCGCATCCGGCCGATGAGGCAGGAAGGTAGGTTGATTTTGGAACTGTGATCTTGGACTAGTCTAGATAGAAAGGTATTAATGTATAAAAAACGATGCACCAACTCATATTCGTGAAAATGATTGTATTTTTTGAGGATTGTTAATTATTTTTAAGTTGTAAAATTGCCGAATTTTACGCGTAAAATCGCGCGTGGCATTCGCGCAATGTAAACAAACAAAATATCGGACCTTATTTCATCAAAATAATCAATTAAAATTCGGCTTTTTTAACAAAACTATGCTTGAAACTTATTGTAAATGTATTATAGATGTGTATTAGTGTATTATTTTGTATTTTTTAATGATATTTACCTATAAAATGTGTATTAAATTAAGTTATTTTATGATGTGTTCATTTAATTGTGTTTATTTTCAGATATTTCATAAAAATGGGTAAAAAACGGAAGTCTGCAGTGTTAACTCGAAGGGATAGTGCCAAAAAATTCAGTGGCCAGCCTTCCCCTTTGGATAAAACAGAGCCTCCTACCCTCCGCCAAGTTATTCAGTACAGTTATTTCCTCCAAAACAGCCACCCGGACTTGAAAGACTATGATATTGCTAAAATGATAGCAAAAGATGTGATTGAGATCTGGCAGGCAGTGAACCCGCGGCTGCCCCTGTATGAGGAATATTATGTAGTGAAATTGGTGGATAAAGTGTGCTTCAAGAAAGCAAAAGAGAGAAACAGGAAATCTCTTTCTACAGTCCAGGAGCAGAATCTGGAGGAAAAGCTGGATAAACTTTTTGACATTTCTGCTTGCACCTGTAAGCTACCTGTTCGTCTCTGTGATGACAATGCTGTGAAGTGCAAGAAAGAAAATTGTCAAACACAGCATATAAACTGCACTTGTCCTCCCAGTAAGAAGGTAATGCTATTATTTTTTTAACTTTTAACTGGCCTAACTTAGTGCGATTAGGTGCCTTTTAAATGGAAGGAAATTCAATGCTTGTAATTGAAAAATATCCGCAGTTTCCTCCTGTAATCTTCCTTTCCACCCCCACCTGGTAATAGAAATTAATAATCAATTTTTTTTCAGGATTTTATCTCGTATTTTAGATCCGCTATTTAATATACTTTAATATTTCAGGTTCCAGTAGAGGAGAGGGAATACTTGAGAGATCAGAGGTCCAAAATAGGACCCAAGGGCTCTTTCCAGCTGGGATCTGTGGATAAAGCTGCTGTGAAGAGAGACCAGAGGGCTGCAGCTGAAGCAGAAAGATTACAGAGCCAGATTCAACGGCAGCAGGAAGTGGATTTGGCCACTTTTGCCTCCACAAGATATTTCTTTTGAATCCAGCTCAGGAGAATCAGGAGGTGTAATATATTTTTTTTCTTATATCTTATCCCATTTTTACCCAAATTTATCCCTACTTTTTGTCCCTATTTCCCCCCTTTTTTCTCCCATTTTCGCTTTAGTAATTTATTCTTTTTTCCGCCCATTTTCGTCGATTTTTACCCATACTTTTCCCTACTTTTTCCCCTATTTTCTCCCATTTTCGCTTTAGTAATTTATTTTTTATTTTCATTTCAGCCATCTGGTGGTGAAGCTGAAGAGTTCAAGCCAAGGAGGCACCCAAGTGTATGTTACAGCTTTTTGAAAACCCCCAGATATGCCATGGAACTGATCAGGGGTGATGTTTCTTCCAATCTTGGGGCAAGTCTTGCTAATGCCTTCCTCCTGGACTTACAAGCTATGGACCTGCTTAAGCCTGGCCTTGATGTGAAACAGATAATAGTTGATAAATCGAAAATGGACAGGGAAAAAGCTAGAATGAAAGTGAAAAGTGATGAAAAGCACAATGAGGGTCTGGAAAAGTTAGTCTGTATTGGGGTTGATGGGAAAGTTGACAAGGACACTTTGCTGTACAGATAAGTTAAGGATGAAAATGGGGAGACTAAGCTGAAGAAAGGAAAAGGACAAGAGCACCATTTGACTTTCACAAAGGAGCCGGGAACTGAAAGTGGAACATATCTTACTCACAGAGTCATCCCAATTAAAGGTGCGACTGGAGTTGTTCTTGGTGAAGAAGTTGCTAGTGTCTTGGAGGAGTTTAACAGTGTTCATACCCTGAAAACTGTCCTCCTTGACAACACAAATACAAACACTGGCTGGGAGGGAGGCCTTGTAACAGCTCTGGAAAATAAAATTGAGCGGAAATTGCACACCATTACCTGTTCACTCCATCAAATGAGCTTCCTTTCAGAGCTGTTTTCAAGCATCTTGATGGCAGTACCAAAAGTCCCACTGCTTTCACTGGTCTGCTGGGAAAACTCTGTGAAATTGACTATCAAGATCTGCCACAAGTGGAATTCACCAAACTCAGTGGCCCCCTGGATGACATGGAATTTGTTGAGGAGACACTGAATGATCTCAGTAGCGACCAGAGGCTTCTTTTGGAGTATGTGCTTGGAATTTCCAGGGGCAAAGTCAACCCAAGATTTGCTGCCTGGAAAATTGGACCATTAAACCATGCAAGATGGTTGATTTGGCAATTAGATTGATGTGTCTGTGGACCAGAGGTGCTTACCCTCCAGAACTACAGGATAAACTTTACCAGGCCATCAAGTTCATTGTGGAAGTGTATGCAGTCAGTTGGTTTGAGATCAAAAGGGACAGCAAGTTCCACAATCAGCAGCTGTACATCTTCAACATGATCCAGAGGATCAAGCAGCAATCTGAAGAAATCCAGGGTGTTGCTTTCAAGAACCTGAAGTACAATGCTTTTGCCTTGCTGCCCGAGAATGTTCTGTACTCCATGATGAAGTCTGATGACTTGGAAGTGAGAGAAGCTGCTCTCAAGAAAATTCTGTCCATCAGGTAAGCATTTATTAATTTAAAAAATGTGAAAAAAAAAATTTGATTATGTGGATTTATTTAATAAAAAAAAGGCCCAAGTCCTATGAATCCCCATAATCGAATTTTTTTTTCACATTTTCTTATCCCAATTCCCCCCTTCCCCTCTGATAATGGAAGTAGTATAGCCGCAAAATGTGAGACAGAAATGGGTCAATTTGAAAATTACCCCCCTCACTGTCCTTCACGGCGGTCCTCCACCGTCCTTCATGGCGGTCCCTCCTTTATGAGCTTTCCTTCATGGTCCTTCAAAAAAAAAAAAAAAAAAAAAGGGGAAAAAAAAGGGTGAAAAAAGAGGGAAAAAAAAAAAAAAATTAAGAAAGGATTCAGCCTCGCCTTCCTTCTTGAAAAAACTTCTTTCATGAGGCAAACAAGAACAAACATGAAAAAACATACATACATTCGAGTACTTTCTGTTCAGGCAAATTCCGCCAGACAGTAGAAATGAAAACGAATATCTGAAAGGTTTTAATAGGCCTAACGAGATTGCGCATTAACATCCAATTTTCGTCTGTTAACAAATTGCGAACAATACATAAATGAAAATCAGATTGAACATATTTTAAATCGAAAAACAAGTTCTTTGTTTAAGATCTGTATTATGAAAAATAAAACTAATATTTATTATTTTTAATTTAAATAAATTAATTTCTCTCTTTTTTAAGGGAAACTGGCTTATTTTCAAACGAGATGACCTTCAAATACAATATATACTTATAGTACATGCATATTTGTTTATTTACTTTTAAGTATGTAGTTTTCTGTTATTTACATCGATATATTCCATCACATTCACTTTCCCATGCCATCTTCTGGTATATGAATTAATAATTTTACCGTTCATCAAATTTCGTTATAAAATTGCATGTGTTAAAAAGAACCAAGTTGCCTAACGCGGCTTTGAAACTGAAGCAGCAATTCTGTTATCCTCCTCTAAACATCCACTTAAATATTATTACTAATATTAATTTATTGTTATTATTACATATATATGTACACGTATTAAGAGTATTTAAATTAAATATATTGACTTCAATTCCCTTCGTAATAAAAGCATCTGACAACTCTACCCAATCTTGCTATATTTTTCGCACAGTAACTGTTTTGAGAGTAGGTAAGTTTAACTTTCTTTTAACGACTATTAGCTGCAACTAATCTTGTTATTATTATTATTATTATTATCATATATATATATATATTAGACCGTTTCACGATTATATGGTAATTTTTCAAATTGAATTTTGATAAACGCACACACTTTTATTTTTTTATATAAAGGAAGAAAAACAAATAGACAAAATATCATTTTATTTGAATGATAAAAAGGCACCCCTCAGATGGCACTTCTTTTACATTAATGGATAATTAGAGCAAATATAAGACTGAACGAAAAATATGTTTTAAAACAAAGCGACTTAAATTCTATTTAAGACATATATTGATTAAGAATATAGGGATTTCAGTGGCTGAGGGACCTCCTTTCTCTGATTTTCAATGATTTGAAAGGCCAGTTGTCTCTCTTCCTCACTCTTTGTGAGCTTCTCATTAAACTCTGTAGCCAGTTTGACTCCTCGTTCAGCACAGTCGTTGATTACTTTGACTGCCATGACCCGATTACGGTGCTCCTCAATGTCTTCAAGTTTCTTGGGAATTTCTATTTTCAAACACTTGAAGAAGTCTTGTGTTTGAGTTGTGACAAAACTGGTAATCTTTAAGTCATTGGGGTTTTGCAACATTCGGGGGTCCACCTTTCTTGCCCTCACTTTTCGAGGAGGCGCGTGGTGAAGGTTGTGGAGCATTAGAACCTTATCATCTTCAGTCACGAGGTTTGAGAAAAAGCCAAATCCTACAAGATCCTCACTCAAGTACCACCCATGGTTCTGAAGTTTTTTGAGGGCTGTAGCACCCACTTCCTTAACCTGGATCTTGTAGATATGTAGCATCTTGAGGAGGGCCAAATCATTTGCTGGAGCATCAATTCCAACTGGAGATGTATACCAAGCTTGAAGATAAACTGTCACTGAAAAGGCGTTTATTCGTATCAGAGCTTGTTTTTCATGAGGGGTGAGAAGGAATTGGTTCCTAAATAAGTAAATTTTTAAGGAATAGATGCCCTTTCCCATCCATCTAGCTCTGCTGTAAGCTCCTGGGTAGTGGAATCTGCTATCAGAGCCTTTATTTGTTTTAGGCATTGGACAACCAAGGAAGATAAGTGCAAGTTCTAAGTATTCCCTGTAGTCACCTCGAGTGTGGCCCTCTTGAAGTTTGGAGTTGATGAAAGAAATAAGCTTGTCTCTGTGCTTCAAGATCCAATGATCTAAAGATTCTGAGGTGAGATCATTGGGTTCATAGGGCTTGTAATTCTGCTGATCAATGTTATCCCAACAATCTCTGAATCGATTGAATAAGGGAATTTGTGGACCCGAAGAAGAGAAAAACATGTCAAAAACTGCAGTGATAAGAAGCTCGTGGATATGGTGGCGGCATGCCAGAAAAAGGAGTGATCTCTGAAGGGCCTTTTGGATGATGGTACAAGCCCCAGCATGGATACCTGTATTGCTTGCAGTAGTATCAAAACAAAGGCCTGCTACCCACTCATTTACTTGTGGCCATTGCTTCAAGACATCTAAAACTGCTCTCCCCATTTCTTCTCCCGTTCCAGAAATAAGCTTTGGAATAGACAGTAATTTTTCTAATTCGCCTGCACCAGTCACAACAATGGGCATTACATCAATCTTACCCCCATGCATGGATGGAAGAAGCTTTCCATCAAAATGAATTATTAAAGGGGTATTTGGTTGGAAACTGGCTTTAATGTCTTCTCCCATCTGCATCCGTGTTGATCGCCGAGACCTGTAGATAGAGGATGATGAAAGTGTGATCTCTTCAATTTCCACTCCAGCAGCTGAAAGGGCAGGTGCCACAATGTGCATAGCAGCTCTTGCAGATGTTCCAGTGCGGTCCAGAGCAGCCAAGAACTTTTTATCCCTAACAATTACACCTGGTTCAAGCTTCTCCTTTTTGAAGATGATGATGAGAGTGCTCTGTAGAACAATTCATCACCAGATGATTCTTCACTTCCTCCTGAACCGGAATTTTCACATTGGTTGAGATCCACAACCTTTGTCAATTGCCTCATTTCTTCCTTTGATTTCCCGCGAAGTTTTTCCATTCTTTCCATGCTTATCTGTCGTGCTTTTGCCTTTCTTGAAAACTCCTTGTCTTCTGGACCCATAATCATTTTCCGATCGTTCCTTTGATCCTTAAGAAAATCTTTATCCTCCTGCAATTTTATTTGTTTCCACTTCTGAATGAGCTACATCGAAAAGCTTCTTTAAGCTGGTGACAAATTCTGCTTCATTCTTCTTTTGGGTAGGAGTTCGTCGAGTTCGGTTCTTGACCAGCCCTTCATGCTTATTGTAAAGCCTTTTAAGCTTTGAGACAATATAAGGCTTGTGGGATGTAATTAAGGAGGCTTTTTCCCACATAGCAATAACTTCGTTGGCTACAGTTGCGCAAGCTACAGAGACATTTTGCTTTCCCACCTTAATGTGATAAAAAAGACGTTTAAGGACATCACTGTTAGTTGGAAGCTGCTTCTCAGAAAAACCCTCTTCCAGCACTTGTCCGACCAACCAGACTTCACACTTGTTTCTGGTTTTTGCCATAATTCTGAGGGAAAGTTTTACCACCTGTTAGTCTTAATAATAATATAATATAATCATTAATCACTCACCTAAATTATATTATGACTTGATTACTGTAAGAAAGTTGTAAAGTAACATGA
>JAJOZX010000749.1:25000-100000 GCA_023014485.1 Bathynomus jamesi | reverse complement strand
TGATTATAATTATAAGTTGACCCATCCACTCCGTACCTGAACAGCTTCTGCAACAGTCCATTTTGAATGATGTTCGAGGATTTTTGAAAAGTGGGCAGCGCATAGTTTATTAATTCAAGAGCATCCTAATGAGTGCAACAGGAATTTTTCTAAAGGCAAATTGATTTGGTAAACTGATACTATAACAAATAAAAAATGAAACAAGTCGATAAAAAGTGTTTCCCAATTACTTTATCCAAATTAAGGAATACATACAAGTCTAGAATCAGTTACATCAGTTGAAGTATATCTTTCTTTGGAAAAAGAATCCTTTTTGAAACTTGAAGGCAGTCAGGGTACATTACATTTCAATGTGTGTGTTATGAAGCTTAACTGCCACAAGACTCGTTTGATTGTTTGATGTAATTGCTCTCACTAAGGTACCTAATTACTGTTGCAACTTAATAAAGGCAACAGTAATTATTAAACAATATAATTATATATACGAGGTGTCTTCAAAAAGTTCCCGAACTAGTTATGCTGCGCGCGCATCACATGACGCCCATGCGCGTCATGTGATGCATGTTGTTGTATGACTCAGTCTGTGTCCAAAGACGTTATCGTTTGTTGATATCGTATTTTGTTCTCTCGTTATTTACTGTTTTGTGAATTCATTTTGTGTGTTTTGTTGCATTTTGTCTCTTTGCACACAGACTGAGTCATACAACAACATGCATCACATGACGCGCATGCGCGGCATGTGATTCACGCGCAGCATAAGCAGTTCGGGAACTTTTTGAACACACCTCGTACATGGGATCCCAAAAGTCAGGCCCCATAATGTAGGCTACATTAGCCTCTGGGCAGGATTTCTAGAACGCACACACACGCGTGTGTGTATATATATATATATATATATATATATATATATATATACAGGGTGGGCGGAAAGTAGCTCCCTATTTTGGATTGGTAAAAAAATACGTATATTATCCATTTATTTCAGAAGAAATAATATGAAAAGGTAGGCATACATGGTAGGTTTTCTATAAAATTCAATGTGGGCTCCAACTCTTTCCACCAGCTTCTGGAGCCGCCCAGGAATGGCGTCCACTGACTTTAGCAGGAACTCCGGCGGGATGGAGGACATGACTTCCCGAATTCGGTCCTCCAGTTCTTCCAATGTCCTCGGTTTGGTGCGGTAGACTTCTTCCTTTACCCACCCCCAAAGAAAGAAGTCGCACGGTGTCAAGTCGGGGTTCCTGGCTGGCCATTGATGTGGACCACGACGACGCATCCAACGCCCAGGGAAGTGGGCATCCAGCCACTCACGGACAACAAGAGCGAAGTGCGGCGGGGCGCCATCTTGCATAAATATCAGATCGTCGATGTTCTCCCATGTGCTGACAACCGGCCAGACCTCGTTTCGCAACATAGCAAGGTACCGCTCAGCATTCATGGTGTTGCGCAGAAGGAACGGGCCCACAACCTGATCTGAGGTCATACCACACCACACCGTTACACTGAACCGATTCTGCCGTTTTTCAGTGGTAACCGTGCGACTTCTTTCTTTAGGGGTGGGTAAAGGAAGAAGTCTACCGCACCAAACCGAGGACATTGGAAGAACTGGAGGACCGAATTCGGGCGGGAAGTCATGTCCTCCATCCAGCCGGAGTTCCTGCTAAAGTCAGTGGACGCCATTCCTGGGCGGCTCCAGAAGCTGGTGGAAAGAGTTGGAGCCCACATTGAATTTTAGAGAAAACCTACCATGTATGCCTACCTTTTCATATTATTTCTTCTGAAATAAATGGATAATATACGTTTTTTACCAATCCAAAATAGGGAGCTACTTTCCGCCCCCTGTATATATATATATATATATATATATATATATACAGGGTGTCCCAGAATTAACTATCTATTTCAATGAAATAGGACAAATTTAATAAAAACTGACATAATTTTGTGTTTATTACTAAATTATGAACAAAAACAAATAGATTTATAAATCATAAGTCAAAACTTTATTGAGAAGTTTACTTGAATGTGATAAGCCTTTTTCATCAGTGTCGAACGCAAGATTCTATGAACTGTTGTGTTGGATATGTTGAGTCTTCGACCGGCCTCCCTAACCGAAGTTGTTGGTTCATCCTCAAACAATTGTCGTACCTGCTCGGTACTGTTACGTGCTGTCCTTGGGCGTCCTCTTCCCACCTCGTCGTGTACGGATCCAGTTCTTTTAAATTTGTTCACAAGTTCACGAATCGCTTTGTCTGTAGGACCGGTTCTGTGGAATCTTCTTGTAAATTTTTCTCTGATTTCATTACATTGCATTCCTTTGATACGGGATGTTACAACAAAGATGCGTTCTTGTGTATTCATTATTAATAGGGTTCTGAAAGAGAATGAAAATAAAACTATGAAAAACTATGAAAAAATTATGAAAATAAAATTATGAAAAAAATTTAGAAATTTATACATTTTTAACACATATTAAACATGATAAACATAAATAAAAGTGTGTTTTTAAAAAATTTGTCCGATTTCATTGAAATAGATAGTTAATTCTGGGACACCCTGTATATACCTATAGGGTGAACCAAATGTAGGTGGACAGTAAATGATAACGTTTATTTTGAGAATACATATTTAATTTATTTGTATACTATAATACAAAATAATATTTAAATAAATTTAGTTATAATATTTAATATAATATAACACAAACACCATAGTTATAACGAACACCATAGTTATAATATAATATAACACAAACCGTATTCAACCTACTGTCCACCTACTTTTGGTTCACCGTGTATATAGGGTGTTTCAGGGGGAAAGGTCAATACTTCGGGAGGTGATAGTATCGGTCATTGTGAGAAAGAAAGTTCATATGAACATGTGTCTAATTCTGAATGGTTACGGAGATAGAGCCGTTTGAATCTACAAATACAAAAGCATTGTTAATAGTAATCAAGAAAGAGAAACCAATTACTGTTTCTAACATTTAATGTTTAAACATTGGCATTTTGAATGGTATCAGATATAGAAATGACAAATTTGTTACAGTTTACAATACGTTTTCGGAAAACCCACCGTCAACCTCAATGCACTTTGCAACTCAAGTGCGAAGATCGCGTGTTGTTCGTCTGAGTTCATCTTGACGTTCCTTTATGCGGGCAGCAGCATCCAAAATGCGCGCGAGCAATTCGTCTCGTGTATCCACCTTTCTTTTGTAAACTTGACTTATCATCCACCCCCACAAACAATAATCTAACGGAGAGAGGTCTGTAGACCTTGGTGGCCATTGAATGGGACCACCGCGGCCGATCCATCGACCAGGGAAAGTTTGATTTAGGTATTACATCACCAGACGGGTAGAATGTGGAGGAGCTCCGTCATGCTGAAAGTACATACCAAGGCGTGTAGCCAAAGGAACATCCTCCAATAGTCCTGGCAATTCATTTTGCAGAAATTCTAGGTAACTTTGTCTCGTAAGACGATTCTCTAAAGTAACAGGGCCAATCAGCTGATCATCGGTGATACCGCACCACACATTGGCAGAGAAGCGATGCTGAAAATTTGCTTACACAGTGGCATTTGGATTTTCGTCTGACCACCGATGAGAGTTACGAGTGTTGTTGATACCATCACGGGTGAAAGCTTCATCGGTGAAGAGTATTAATCAAAGCAATCGGCGATTAACATTTACCCAATGACAAAATTCCAGTCGCATGGCAGCGTCTCCTGGTTGAAGGTGTTGTACACGCTGTACATGATATGGATGCAAGCCTTCCTCACGTAATGTTCGCCATACTCTCGTGTGTGGTACACCGAGACGTGTAGAAATTCTTCGTGAGCTAGTAGTAGGACTACGCCCTACCAACTGAAGAAGGTTTTCCACTTCATCCACATCTTGTTGACCTTCACGTTCAGATGAAACATGAGCGCTGGGAAGTGTACCAATCTCACGCAATGTGTTGAAAACCCTGGTAAACACTCTTCGATCCGGAATTCTGCGGTTCGGAAACCGTCAACGGTACTCTGCAACAGGAGCTGTTGCACTTCCATCGCAAAAACCGTAGACATACACCATAGCTGCCTATTCGGCATGTGTGAAGGTGTGTGGCATTCTTAACACTGCTTCAAACACCAAACAATGTCATTCACAACAGTCAGCTGTCGATTGGCTTATGTTACATGCTTACATTACAGCTTACATGGTTCAAGGTTATAGGGGAGGGAAGGGGGAGGAAGAGCTGCGCGCGCATCAGATTGAAACCGCTCTATCTCTGTAACCATTCAGAATTAGACACATGTTCATATGAACTTTCTTTCTCACAATGACCGAACTATCACCTCCCGAGGTATTGACCTTTCCCTCTGAAACACCCTGTGTATATACACACACACACACACACACACACACACACACACACACACACACATATATATATATATATACAGTAAACCCTCGTCAAACGCGTGTTTGTCCAGTACGAATTTGCTTACACACGGAAAAATAAATGCGAACAATTACACTGTGTAACACCGATTCTGTTTATATACAATTTTTTGTTTTTATATGCATTTGTGGGCGCTGAGTCCAAATCTGGCCTTGGTTTTTGTGTATCATCAACGGTTTCAGAAATATTCCATTTTTCATGTTTTACCAGTATAATGTTGTTATGGGCGCAGCAATATCAGAATAATCAGGATGTTCGTTGACAGTTTCTTGCTCTAGAAATTGCCCGAAACTTCCACTATGCTATGTAAAGAAGAGCGCAGAGTCTGAGAAGTCAGTAAGTGTGAGCACACAAAGAAAGCAGGTTGTTTGTCTGATGGTTACCAGCACTGAGGTACTGTGTTTCTGTGCTTCTCTGTGCAGACGATTTGAGTGTTATCGATCCTTTTTTATTGCGAACATTATTTCAGTGTTGTGAATACATCTTTTTTCTGGAATCTGTAATCTGTTGCAGATTTAATAACTCTTCTCTCTATATCTGTAGGTTATGATCAATGTAGTACAGTTTGGTAAAGAGAATGGCAACTAGAGCTTGTAAACACTCGCTGGATATATTCTGCTACATTTGTGGGTATTACATAGGCCCCAAGCAAGTATTGCACAAGATTGTGAAAGGCACCAAGTTCTGGATCGCGTATCGGCTCTATTTTGGTATGCCTATGGGTGACCAAGATAAGCCCTGAGCACCCCATGTGATCTGTGGAAGCTGCCGCTCCACACTTGAAGGGTGGCTGCGGGGAGTACGCAAGGCAATGCCCTTTGCGGTACCCAGAATGTGGAGAGAACCAAAGAGCCACCATGTCTTTAAAATTACACTATCTGTATTCACATCTAGACTTTTTTCGTGATAACCTGGGCGATGTGAGTGAAGAACATGGCGAAAGATTCCATCAAGATATTCAAACGATGGAGAAAAGGTACCAGGGCCATTGGGATGCTTCCATGATGGAAGACTACGTATGGTCGCTGATCAGAAAGGATAATGTTCATACGCGGAAGTCGCGTTCTTCAGTGCATTTTTAAGGAACGCACACTGCATAACGAGGCTTGTTATTCTTATCGGTTCTCCTCATGATATATATTATATGATTTGCATCATTTTGGGTTTGTCAAACAATTTTGGCTCAATAAACATTAATTTCCAATAGTGTTTTTATTTTCAGAAAATATTTGTTAGTCTTCTTTATATACTTTGCCATATGAAAAGTGTGATAACGTATATTTTTGAACCGATTGATGATAGAGCAAAACCAATATCATTTTTGGAATCAGCGCCCCGAAATCATTAAGAAACGACAGAAAAATCACAATAAACAGAAAATGTTTCAAATTTTGTTACCCAGTGTTATTTGCCGAAACCGGAAAATTTGATTATACACTGTCCGCCAAACGCGCTCTAGTGTTTTTTCCTACACTCTCCAACACTCCCGCATCTCCCTCTCACTCGCGTCACCCCTCGCATCACCCTTTGTCTCAGTCCCGCTACCGCGTTAAGTTCAGCGAAGTTGTGTTGGACTGTTTTTGTCGTATTTTGCGTTGTTTTGCTAATTACCCTTAGACAGCAGTATGGCACCGAAACGTAAAGCATCTGCAAGTGATAGTGAAGAGAAGAAAAGTCGTAAGGTTATGACATTAGCAGAAAAAATAAAGATTCTAGATAAGTTGCGTGGTGGTATGAGCATAACATCACTTGGCCGCGAGTATCACGTGAATGAGTCTACCATACGCACCATCCGAAAAAGAAGAAAAGATACGTGCTATTTTCATTTAATATATTTTTATTTATCATCTGTAAATATCATTATGTTTATGATTTTATTATGTTCTTATTTCATATACAATATAGGTAAGGAAATTCATTTATGTGTGAATAAAAAATCTACGTATCTAAGTATTAATGGGAGACTTTACGCGGCCGCGTTCACGTATCCCCATTTATCCCGTAAGGTATTAAGTTTGTCCAACGTGAATTTACCTAACGCGCCATTCTCGAGGAACCTAACCACTGCGTTGGACGAGGGTTTATATATATATATATATATATATATATATATATATATATATATATATATATATACCGTATATATCATGTAGGGTGAGTCACGACGAAATGTCATAACTTCGGGAGCTTATAGCTGAGGTCATTCCCAGTCAAAAACTTCAAATGAACATAGGTCCGATTCTTAACGGTTCTGGAGCTATGGATGTTTTAATTTCAAGCATGCACATGCGTGACCTTGAACTGAATTGACAGTTACTTACCGAACCGAACTAACTATACAGTAGAGTGTTGTGTTTCACAGCGTACAGTTGATGTTTTGTGCGTTCAATATGCCTTTTACGTTTTCAAATGCCGAATATGCCGATATGGTGTATGTTTACGGATTTTGCGATGGAAATAATACTGCTGCTGTCGCTGAATACCAGCGACGTTTTCCAAATCGAAGAATTCCGGATACACGAGTGTTTAGCAACGTTTTCCAGAGGTTGCGAGAGAGCGATTCATTTCCTAGCGTTACTGTTTTATCTGAGCGTCCGGTACAAGATGATGTGGCTGAACAAGAAAACATTATTCAGATGGTACAGCGGAGTTCTCATGTTAGTACGCGAAGGATTTCCACACGTCTAGAGTTCCTCAAATGAGAGTATGTAGAACGTTACACCAAGGAGGCATCTATCCATACCAAGTACAGCGCGTTCAGCACTTCCAACCTGGGGATCGGGCCCAACGGCTGAAATTTTGCAATTGGCTCAATGCCGATCAACAATTGCATCGATACGTCTTGTTCTGTGATGAGGCTCAATTTACCCGCGACGGTAGGAACAACACTCGCAATTCACGTGTGATCAGAAATGAATCTTCATGCCATTGTGGAAAGTAATTTTCAACATCGGTTCAGTGTTATTGTGTGGTGTGGTATTCTCTACGGTCAGCTGATTGGTCCGTTTATCTTCGAAGGTGGTCTTACAGGTGACATTTATCTACGATTTCTGCAAGACGAACTGCCGCCACTGATAGACGATGTACCTTTGCTAACACGATTGCGTATGTACTTCCAACAAGACGGGCCTCCTCCAAATTTTAGTCGTGCAGTGAGAACGCATCTCGATGATCGCTTCACTGGTCGATGGATCGGTCGTAGTGGTGCACAAAATTGGCCACCCAGATCTCCGGACCCAACCCCTCCAGATTTTTATCTGCGGTGACGCATCAAAGAGCTGGTGTACCAGAGAAAAGTGGAAACACGAGCTGCATTGCTCCATCGCATTTTGGATGCTGCAGCCCTCAAAGGACAAGCGTAATGAACTAATGCGAGCTACACGCGCGATTCACGGACGAACCGCGATGTGTATTGAGGCCGAGGGTAGTCATTTTGAACAGTTCTTGTAAATTCATAAATAAAAATGTTACCAACCATGTGTTCGCTTATTCTTATTGTTAAAAATTCAAACATCCATAGCTCCATAACCATTAAGAATCGGACCTATGTTCATATGAGGTTTTTGACTGGGAATGACCTCAGCTATAAGCTCCCGAAGTTATGACATTTCGTCGTGACTCACCCTGTGTGTGTGTGTAATATATATATATATATATATATATATATATATATATATATATACTTCATTTATTAGAAATCAGTCAGTCGTTTGAGGTATTACAGAAATTAAAGAATTCGTTATATTGTTGCTTTAGATTTCAACTTAATTCTGAGAAAATGCAGGAAAAGCGTAACGACATAACATTGAAATGTCGAAAACAACATGACAGCGAATCTCCATCAGACGTCGTGGATTACCTTTTAGATGACAGATACAGTATATAATAGGCATGATTCGCCGAATTTTATATCGGTGTCCGAAAAGTCTCTTCCGAATGATAATTCCACTAATTAATTAACTACATTTAACGAGCTTTAAATTGAATGAAGAACATTTTGAACAGTGATGAGAGGTTTCCATAAAATAAATGAATTTATCGTTGGATAGAACCTTTTCACACTCCATGATATATATATATATATATATATATATATATATATATATATATATATAAATACGAGGTGTGATCAAAAAGTTCGGTAAATAATCCCGCAACTAATGAACGCGTGTCACTAGGTGATGTCAGTGTGTATGGCTGATGACATCACCTTGGCCACTTGCCAGATGCCAACGAACACCATTCAACTACGCACCAGTGCGCCGTGTCATTGCTTTGTGTGAAGGCGTTTTTGTGGCGTCTGGCGATTTTTCAGAAAATGTCGAAATTTGAGCAACGTGCAAACATAAAATTTTGTTTTAAACTTGGTAAGACGGCTACAGAAACACACGGAATGCTTGCAGCTGTCTACGGAGATGAAGTTGTTACAAACAAGACGGACGGACGACCACTTCTTTCATCATCTTCCAAAGACTCATTTCCTTCTCGAAACCTTCCAAACCACTTGCAAACAGTCTTGTTTGTAACAACTTCATTTCCGTAGACAGCTGCAAGCATTCCGTGCGTTTCTGTAGCCGTCTTACAAGTTTAAAACAAAATTTGTTTGCACGTTGCTCAAATGACGACATTTTCTGCAAAATCGCCGGACGCCACATAAACGCCCTCACACAAAGCAATGACACGGAGCATTGGTGTGTAGTTGAATGGTGTTTGTTGGCATCTGGCAAGTGGTCAAGGTGACGTCATCAACCATACACACTGACATCACCTAGTGACACGCGTTCATTAGTTGCGGGACTATTTACCGAACTTTTTGATCACACCTCGTGTGTGTATATATATATATATATATATATATATATACAGGGTGTCCCAAAAAAACTATATACTCTTTATAGCATCATATATTTTATAATTTAAAAAAAACCAAACAATATATTGTTATAGCAATTGCCAATGAAAGGTAAATTAGTAATCTAAGTGATCAAAATGTTATAGCGAGTTGTTTGCATATAAATTTAATTAACTAAGCCAAGTGCTCAAAATGTTCTCCGACGGCATGAATGCACTTTTGAATGCGTCGACTAAGCCTGGCCTTGTTTATCAAAGGCTTTGTAATGGGCGAAGCCTATAGACCGAACGTAGTCTAGTCACTCACAGCTTGCTTCGGACTTAGCCTACGCACTCATTCCACGATACAAACTCTACAGCATTCAACTTTATTCAGTTCCACAAAAGAACCCATGTTGCGTAAACGTTTCACACTGGAGCAACGAAAAAGTGTTCTGAATGGTATTGGAAATTTGAGAATGTGTCCGCAGTCCAGCGGCAATGGATCCGGGAATTTGGTACAAAGCCCACCGACACCGTCTCGCCATTTCAAGCATCCGTGACAAGTTTGAGACAGAGGGATCTGCTCAAGATATGCACAAGCGAAGATCTGGACGACGCAAATCAAGTGCGAGTGATGAAAACTCCGTTTTAGTGTTGCAAAATTTAATCGATCACCACAGAAATCAGTTAGGCAATGCGCCAGTGAGACCGGAATCAGCAAATCAGGTGTTCACGGATTTTAAAGTCGGCAAATGGAAAAGCTACATTCAAGTCTGTTACACGCCATGACTGAAGATGACCCTGATCGCAGACTCGAATTTTGTGAATGGTTTCAGTCAATAAGCCGAAGACGTACAGTTTGCCAACAAAATCGTGTGGTCTGATGAAGCTACCTTTCAAAGCTGATGACACAGTAATCGACACAACTGCAGACTGGTCACTTGATAATCCACACGTTTATGTGGATAAACATGTTAATTTACCAGGATTAACAGCAGGTGTGGTTATCATCCAGGGGTTTGGTTGGACCATTTTTCTTTAACGGGACAGTTTACCGGTGCCGCATATCTCGACATGCTGCGGACAGAAATTATACCTGCAGTTCGGAAGTGTGTTTGGAAACGACGACTTTTACTTTCAACAAGATGGAGCCCCCCTTCATTATCATTGTGATGTCAGAAGGTACCTCGATGAAACGTTGCCTAACCGTTGGATAGGACGAAGAGGGAAGCGATGAGTATCCTCCACGTTCACCGGATTTGACTCCACTTGCTTGACTTGTGGGGCTACCTGAAGGATGCAGTTTATGGGTACAAGACCTGCAACACTCGAACACCTTAAGGATGCAATTAGGAAAAGTGCGGGACCATCACGCATCCACATTAGTCCATGTCTGCGAATCAGTTAGTCGACGCATTCAAAAGTGCATTCATGCCGCCGGAGAACATTTTGAGCACTTGGTGTAATTAATTAAATTTTATATGCAAACAACTCGCTATAACATTTTGATCACTTAGATTACTAATTTACCTTTCATTGGCAATTGCTATAACCAATATATTGTTTGGGTTTTTTTTAAATTATAAAATATATGATGCTATAAAGAGTATATAGTTTTTTTGGGACACCCAGTATATATATATATATATATATATATATATATATATAATGTATATATATATATATATATATATATATAGTTGTGGACCGGATGTCAGTTTTTCAACATCTGCGGATGCGGATTTTAATTTCAATATCTGCGGATGCGGATATTTAATTAATCTATCAATATAATATAGAAATATGAATATATGACAATTTTCCAAATTTCGTGATATTACTATTATGGCAGGCAATGCATAAGAATTAAAATTAATATTAATGTTTTAATTTTGATAAAAATAATAACGTTCTCAAGAGTTTCAGCCACAGAAAATTCAATGAAACAAGTTTCATTCAATTTTCTGTGTTACCAGGTATATATATTTCGAGGTTTATATATTTGTTTGTTTATAATTAATACTTTACATGAAATGTGCATGACTGGGCCTTATAAGCTACTTTATAAGCTAATTTAATTGTAAATTGCATAATTTATTAGAGAAAATATCCGCATAACATCCACAGTCAGAAGTGCGGATGCGGATGTTAAACATGATGCGGGTATCGGGTCCACCACTAGTATATATATATATATATATATATATATATATATGTGTGTATATATACATATACACATACATGTGTGTATATATACACACACACGTGTGTATATACAGGGCGTCCCAAAAAAATGTATACACACTTTAAATAATTATAAAGGCAGTGTTTATTAAAATACATTTCATTTTCAAAATGTAATAGAATCTACAGACATTATTTAATTGTTTTGGTTTTGTCAACGCCTGTTTTCAAACTGACGTCCGTTCTGGTCCAGGCACTGCTGATAACGCGAAGCAATGGAATCGCAAACATCACGAAACATTTCGTTTGGTATTTGTGTGCATTCTCGTTCAATGGCTGCTCTCAATTCAGCGACTGTTGCAGGTTTTATAGCGTAGACTTTGTCTTTTAAGTATCCCCATAAAAAAAGTCTAGTGGTGTGAGGTCTGGTGAACGCGGAGGGTATTCTACGAAACCCCTTCGTCCAATCCACATCCACATCCACATCGTGCCAAGTACCACTCGCAATACTCCACTCTTCGGTCCGGATCATCTTCATTAATAGCATGGACTAATCTTGGAATGTAACTTTTCCATTGACAGCGCTTCAAAATGCGTTGGACAGACGATTCTGAAATTCCTACCTCACGACTCGCTTGCCGCACAGATTTTCTTGGACTTTGGTGATACGTTTCCAGTACTCTTTCTTGCTTTGTGGGGCTTGTCGATGTCCGTGGTCTTCCGGAACGCTTCTTGTGGACATTCTGAACAGTTCCATCGGCTTCAAACTTATCTCTAATTCGAGTGATGGTAAGTTGCGTTGGTGGATCTGTTTGAAACTCCCTCCTAAACTGTCTTTGCACTTCAACTGCGTTTTCACACTTCCAGTAGCATTTTAGAATGAATTTCCTTTGTTCAAAGCTTAGTCTGACTGCCATTATTAATTCTAATGGGTTTAACTTGGAAAGAAAGAAACATCAATTGAGCTATCAGCTGTTAAAGTGTGTATACATTTTTTTGGGACGCCCTGTATATACACATACATGTGTATATATATATATATATATACATATATATACAGGGTGGGCCGAAAGTCTAGATCCATTGGAAAATATTTATTTTAATACATAAATTACAACAAATGGTAAATACTTAAAATGAATATCAACTTTAACTCGTAAATGCGTATCCGTGATACTGTACAGTGGTTCGTACTCCAGTACAGTATAACCAACAAATTATAACAAATGCTCAAATTGGCGGCCTCTGACATCGAGACACTTAGGGATGGAATTTATGATTTTTAATAATTCTTCGAATTGACGTTCTCGAGATGCGTGTTTCATTTGATAATCTTCTTGTTGACTTTACTGGACTATTCGTTAAAGTTTCACATACCATTGCAGAGGTATTTTCATCAGTTGCAGTTTTTGGACGACCAGAACGCCGTCGATCATGTACACTTCCTGTTTCTTTGAAACGTTTAAACAACTTGCCAACAGTCGCATATGTTACTGGATGCTTATCAGGATGATTTCTATTGAATTCGGTAGCAACTTCTCTGTGTGTAGCGCCCTGTCTTGCGTGCATGAGCACAAGTTCTACCCGGTCTTCTGTTGTTAGATTCGAAGCCATTTCTGGGCTGAAATAAAAAGTATTTGAGTATTTATACTGAGTACGAACTACTGTACAGTATCACGGATACGCATTTACGAGTTAAAGTTGATATTCATTTTAAGTATTTACCATTTGTTGTAATTTATGTATTAAAACAAATATTTTCCTATGGATCCAGACTTTCGGCCCACCCTGTATATACACACATGTGAATATATATATATATATATATATATATATACACACACACATACGTGTATATATATATATATATATATATATATATACACACATACGCCTCGGTGGTGTAGTGGTTAGCGTCGCTGACTACGAATCCATCGGCCCCGGGTTCGAGACCCGACGGCAGCCGGCGCGCAGCAAAACCCAGCTGTTCATCCTCCCACACAATAAAGAAATTGGTTGGTAGATAAATGGGTACCCTAGGTGGCCTAGTGGTTAAGACGCTGGGCTGCTGATGGGGCGTGGTTCGGATTCCACGTTAAACTGTAGGTCTAAGGTGGAGTGAAAAGCTTGACCTTCGTCAGAACGAACAATTCGGGCGGAAGCTAACCGAAGGTTAACCATACGTGTGTATATATATATATATATATATATATATATATATATATATATATATATATACACATACGCGTGTGTGTGTATATATATATATATATATATATATTACACACACATGTGTATATATATATCAAGGTCCAGGGTTTTTGAGATGCCTGGACACACTGCGCTTGAAAGATGGATTCAGGAAGTGTGTTCTAGAATACCTATTGAGTAGATGAAAGATTAAAAATATCGATTAACCCTTGCTTCAGAGAATTAGGCAGAAAAAGAATGAGAATGTGTAGAGAGTCGGGTACTGCGTGCTCTCCTAAAAGGAGGAGGCATGCAGTTAGAGAGTTCAGAAGAGCAGCGTCCGTTATAATATCGATAGTAAAGAGAAAGTGAGGCAACATTGCAGCGAAGAGAGGGATTGAAGAGAGTCAGTAAGAGGCGGGGAATTAATAAGACGAAAATCCTTTGATTCCTCCATTATAATACAGTATAGTATATATAAAGGTAAAAACATTCGCCTAATGTTTAACTTCCATTTAACATTAGAAAGTCAGCGTGGCTAATCTACACTATAAAAAGGCAGTCCTGTCTGTCTGTTGTTGTTGTTGGTGGTGGTGCTTAGCCGATCAGCCCACCCTGATCGAACGTGCCGGCGGCACGCAGGTAACCGATCGCCCTCTCCGGAGTGGACCACCAGAGGTTCAGCGCACTAGTGATGTTGTGTTGTGTTGTGTTGTATGTTCTGCTAGAGCGCCACAGTCTGTCATAATGTGTTCAATTGTTTGTGGTGTGTCCTGGCACAGGTGGCAGGTGTCCTCTGTGGAGTTGTCTAGTCTGTGTTTATATGTCTGTAAGTTGGGGTGATCTGCTCAGGCTGGTCTCTGACCTGTCAATGGGTGGCGGCTTCGCACCTAGGACCGCATTCGGACCGAGTCGTGTCTGCAGACACCATGTATTTACTGTTAAGCGATTCAGAACATAGAAATAAATTTGCTTTGCTTTGTTTCAACTTTTCACTCTAGTGCATTAAGAGTTTCATTGCTGCGTTCTTTATAGTTTTATTGACCAAATAATTGACTCCCGAATTACTGAGGGTTCAATTATTCGGTCAATAAATCTATAGAAAAGAACTCGGCAATGAAAATTTTAAGCTTCACATCTGAACCCACTGTATCAAGATTGGTGAAGCTTAAGATTTTTATGGGTGTTCTTTTCTATAGTTTTATTGACCGAAAAATTGATTCCCCAGTAATTAAGCCCACTTTAGCTAGTTACGATGAAAGTACTTTTGTTTTTTTCTGGAAATGATGTCTGTTATTTTACGCAGGTTAATTTTTATTATTGTTTGGTAATAAGGTTTTTAATTCAACCTATGAATGTAATTTTCATCATGGGTTACGTAAACACAATATCGCTGTGTGTACGGTCCCACACTGACCTTCTTGGGTTAAAAAATTCGTAAATATTTTTCCTACAAAGTTTGACATCTAAAATTAACAAATTATTACTCGCTTTTTAGATACCTTTAATACGATTTTTTTTTTTTTTTTCGGTTTTTGAAAAATAAAAAACAAACAATATAAGTATTTATCACAATTTTTACAACTAATTTACTCTCAGAGAAGCAATATTTTAATCAAACACTTCATTTGTGTAGACTTGTGTAACGAGTGCTTGGCAGGAACATTAAAGCGTAAACTCTTATAAATTATAATGTATACAAGGTTTTCCCGTCAGAATAACTTAAATTTATTACGTTCCGTGCATACTTTTTTCTTCGCAAACTGAACACAATCTGAAAAAAGCGGGAAACTTGCAGTCGGAGTAAAAAATCTTGGGGAATGGAGAATTTTTAAATATGTATTTATTAATAATAATTAATCCGAGTGAGAATAACTCTAAATAAGCACGATTCACATTCCCAATTCTTTTCATTTATGCAATTAAAAACATTCGAGCATTTATTTATGAAACCTATAATTAATCCGTAATAACGCGAAACCATCCATTTAATTAATAATTATACTTTTAATTCAAGTCAATGAGAATATGATTTGTTAAGAAAGATTATTTTCTAATTTTTATCTATAATTATATGGTTATAATTCCATTAATTATTACTAGTATAACTATGTAGATACCAATACATATTAATTACTAGTATAACTAGATACCAATACATATTAATTACTAGTATAACTAGATACCAATACATATTAATTACTAGTATGATTAGATACCAATACATATTAATTACTACTATAACTAGATACCAATACATATTAATTACTACTATAACTAGATACCAATACATATTAATTACTACTATAACTAGATACCAATACATATTAATTACTACTATAACTAGATACCAATACATATTAATTACTACTATAACTAGATACCAATACATATTAATTACTACTATAACTAGATACCAATACATATTAATTACTACTATAACTAGATACCAATACATATTAATTACTACTATAACTAGATACCAATACATATTAATTACTACTATAACTAGATACCAATACATATTAATTACTACTATAACTAGATACTAATATATATTGGGGATATAGAACAGTAGGTAATTTCATTAATTACTGGTTTAACTAGATATAGGAGAGATATAGCAGTATATAGTCACTGGAATATACTAGGGCCACTCAATATATTTTGCCCCCCCCTTTTTTCTAAGCTAAATAATAGGCCATGGGGATGAAATGTCTTTTGGGCCGTAAGTTTGAACTTTCTGCGCTTCACATAACCGGATTTTTCCAGTTTGAACCTCCTCTCTTTGTATAAAACCGCTTTTAAACGCCCTTGTATAAAACCGATGGCTAACGCAGTTTCGAAAATGGCGTCTGACAGTGATGTCGTAAACAGAGAGCTGTTATAGAGTTCTTTACCGCAGAGGAAACAGTTGGAAATATTCACAAACGTCTACAAAACGTTTACGGAGATGATGCTGTTGATCGAAACACAGTTGGACGCTGGTCTAAACGTGTGAGATCATTGGAGAGAGGGAGAGCCAGCCTCGATGATAAGCCAAGCAGCGGTCGCCCGGTATCGGCTCTGACATCTCACACTGCGCAACGTGTTATCATCATCGTTCGATCAAATCGACGCGTCACATACAAGGAGCTATCACTGGAGCTAGGAATTAGTGAAGGAAGTGTGAATACGATAATTCAGCAACTGGGATACTCAAAAGTGTGTTCAAGGTTTGTTCCTCGCGAACTGACTGAAGATCACAAAGCCCAAAGAAAAGAAATTGCTTCCGAGTCGTTGGTTCGATACGAGACAGAAGGGGATAACTTCCTTTCACGAATTGTGACTTGGGATGAGACTTGGGTACACCCCTCTGAACCTGAAACAAAACGCCAATCCATGGAGTGGCATCACGCAGACTCCCCACGCAAGAAAAAGTTAAAAATGGCTCCCTCTACACGAAAGGTTATGGCCACCATCTTCTGGGACATGAAAGGGGTGACTCTGGTGGACATTATGAAGATAGGACAAACAATCAACTCAGAGGCATATATTGCTACCCTACAGAGACTCCAGAGATGTGTAAAGTGAGTTCGACCGGAACAAAACTGGAAGACGTCCTTATTTTGCACGATAACGCAAGACCACACAACAGTTTGCAAACAAGAGAGGCCATCACAAAAATGCGCTTGACTGTGTTACCCCACCCTCCATACAGACCGGATCTGGCACCTTCAGACTTCCATTTGTTTGGGCCAATGACGGATGCTATTCGTGGAAGAAAGTTTCAGAGTGACGATGAGGTTGTTGAGGAAGTTAAGAGGTAGCTCCAGCGGAACCCAGCGGACTTTTACCAGCAAGGAATAAAGGCCCTTGTTTCGAGGTGGAGGAAAGCCGTAGAAAAGAATGGAGACTGTATAAAAATAAGAACTTGTAAAAAAGGTATGTAACTACTTGTAAGTTCCAGAAATTTTGTACACAAGGAAATTTGGAAAGAAATAAAAGTGGTGGGGCAAAATATATTGAGTAGCCCTCGTAGATATAGCACTGGGGTCCCATAGACGCAATAACACGCATGAATACGGGTGGTTTTTGTGTGAGACCCCAGAGATCTGCAATAGGACCAGAGAATCTGCAGGCAAGTTCTGCCATTACCTTGAGTCAGGGACGGCGGAACCTTTTAACACTGGGGGCATTTCAAATTTTGACATCCTTAAATTACACCGGTCTGCATGAAAATCGATTTCTTTATTTTGAGTTGTGATTCTGAAGCAGTTCGCTGCGCTGAATTCAAAAATGCTACCAGTTGTTTTCTATCACCCACAGTTTTAAAGTTATTAGCAAAACAATTTTGGGGCGTTTTGTAATTTTTTACCTTTTTTATCTTTAATTAATTTCGTTTTTTCATATTTTTCAGATAGATAATTCTAACATTACGTCTTTAAAATTTTAATAATGGCTTCTAGAGGATGTACCCATAGCCCAGACATATTTTGTTATATTTGTGGTCAGTATGTTGTAAAACAAAGGACAAATGTAACGACCTTCATTAAGAGAGCTTATCATGCTTATTTTGGAATTAAATTAGGAGATCAAGACAAAAGTTGGGCTCCACACAAGGTTTGTCTTACGTGTGTTGCGGCACTAAGGAATTGGAGCAAAGGTAAAAAGAAAAGTTTGCCATTTGGGATCCCTATGGTATGGCGCGAGCCTAGAAACCATACCGACGACTGCTACTTCTGTTGTTGCAATGTTAAAGGTTATTATGCAAAGAATAAAGAGAGCCTTCAATACCCAAGTCTTCCATCTGCAATAAGGCCGGTACCCCATGGTTCAGAAGTTCCTATTCCCCGCCCACCCGAGAGTCTGGATCAATACAATTCAGAGTCTGATTCAGCTCCAAATCCAGACAATGATGATGATGTTTATGAACAGCCAACAGTTGACCGAGATCCTCCTAAACCATTAACCCAAGCCGAACTAAATGACTTAGTCAGGAATTTGAATCTGCCTAAGGACTCTGCAGAACTTTTGGGGTCTAGAATGCAGGAGAACAATTTATTGACATCCGACACATACTTCGCTTGGTATAGAAATCGTGAGAAAGACTTCGTGCCTATTTTCGAAGAAGATGGTCCCTTGGTATTTTGCAAGGACATTACAGGATTAGTGTGCAAGCTAGGCATCGAATACAAAACCAGTGACTGGAGGTTGTTAATAGATTCCTCTAAAACCAGTCTAAAAGGAGTGTTACTGCACAACGGTAACAAATATGCATCAATCCCAGTTGCCCATTCTACTCATTTAAGAGAGACCTATGATAACATGAAACTGCTTCTGGAAAAAATTCAGTATCAAAATCACAGATGGATATTGTGTCGGGATCTCAAAGTCATTTGCATGTTACTTGGGCAGCAATCAGGATACACCAGGGGCGGCTCGTCGGTAGGCACTGCGGAACTGCAGCACCTCTAAATTTTTTATTTACAATTGAAATAATCAAGAACAGTATAAGGATGAGCTCACTGAATAACTTTTTCAATAACTTTTGAAACTTTTATTCATTGCTAAATGCTCATCCTTTTATTTCAGTAATTATTTCAATAATGAATGATTAAAAACATGAAACCATTTTCAACCTCTCATTGGAACTGCGCACTAACAGCACCAGATTTCAGCATTAATTGCTCGCGATGCCCGAAAGGAACTCCAATGCTTTGTTGCCATAGACGCATAGAGAGAGAGGGAGTCTGCCTCTCTCTCTATGCAGAGTCGCAGTCGAAAGTGAGTCGAAGCACTGCAGACAGCACAGTTCCTATCTGTTCGTTGAACGCGGTGAATGTGTTGACGTTTCGCTTTGCTTATACTACAATTAATTCATTTAATTCAATTTCTAACGGTGATTAGTAACAATAGTAATATTTAACATTTTATTTGATAGATTTTTATTGGCTTAGTGATTTAATTATGTATTTGGTGATTATTTCTTGATTTTTTTTCCGTAATTTCCGTTTCTTTTTTGAAATTTGATTCAGCCATGGCTGCCATGCCCACAGAAGTGAGTCAAGTGAGTGTGACTAAAATACAACAACTTAATTTTTCACAATTATCTCTTCAAGAAAAAATTGGTATTAAAAGAGAAGGTCGTCCTACGCCGGAAATTCAAATATCTCAGCCAGGAATAAGTAATATAAAAATATATTCGTAGTTTTAACCCAGAATGGTACCAAAAGAAAAGTTGGCTTTGTGGTTGTGAAGTAAAAAATGCATTATTTTGTTTCCCATGTTTATTACTGGGAGGTGATTTAACGTGGACAAAAAACGGCTTTACAAATATAAACAAAATGAAAGAAAACTGAAAAACGTGAGTGTTCAAAGAAACATATCGATAATGTGATTTCATTATCGCTTTTAGGAACTGTTAATATTAAAGAAAAACTTAGTGAGGCCTATAGACTCTCCATTATCGACCATAATAAAAAGGTTACAAAGAACCGTGAAATTTTGTCGAAAATAATAGACCATTAAATTTTGTGGAAATTTCGAAATTTCTTTACGTGGACATGACGAGAAAGAGGATTCAGAAAACCCAGGCGTATTCAGGGGATTAATTAATTTTGCTGCAAAATTGCATCCCGACTTAAAGAATCATTTAGAAAGCAACACAGTCTTCAAAGGTGTTTCAAAAACTATTCAAAATGATATTCTCGACTGTTTGCTGCAAATATGCCGCGATCAAATAGAGAGAGAGATTAAAGAAGCTTCATTCGCAGCCGTCATGGCTGATGAGTGATGACACTACTGACGTTTCAGAATACACACAAATGGTTATTGTTCCGAGATATGAGCTAAATGGAGAAATTTTTGAGCGCTTTTGGGGGTTCTTCACTCCGAAAAATCAAACAGCAGATGGAATATCTAAGTGTATTCTAGTTCAACTGAACATACTCCTCGAAGAAGATACACAAAAATTGATTGCTCAGATATTTGATGGCGCTAATGTCATGAAAGGCAAAAAAGGTGGAGTTCAAATAAAAATAAAAGAAATTTACAATAATGCGCATTTCATTCATTGTTATGCTCACCAACTGAACCTGATAATGAAAAGTGCAGCAAGCACTACCCGAAATTCAAGAATATTCTTTTCAAACCTTTTGGCCGTACCTACATTTTTTTCTAGGTCGCCACAGCGTTTCTCAGTTTCAGACAAGCATATGAACAACCGAATACCTCGTCCATCCTCTATTAGGTGGAACTTTAATATACGCACTGTAAACTGTGTTTATGAAAATTTTGAATCCTTAAAGAAATGCATTGAGGAGATACAGTCTACATCCAACGCAGATCAAACTATTTCAGAAGCAACAGGAATTTTGCACATTTTATACAGGAATATATTGCAACCTTTAAAACTGCCATTTTGAAAATTAGAAATTCAAAGTATTGTGAAAATCCTTCAAAAACACTTATGATTGAAGCAAAAGAAGTGTGTGACTGTGTATGTGTTGACATAAAGGAGAGAGATTCCTTCACAAATCAATTAGTAGCTGCGAAATTGTTCAACAAAGAAAACTTCGCTAGTTTTATTAAGAAAATGCCCCTGGAAGAAGTGACAGCGACTATTGAGGCATATCCCATGATTGAAAAAGTAAAGCTTCTTACGGAATTGCAGGTTTTCTACAGTAGACCTGATATGCACAATTATGACAATTTAATTAATTTATTAAAATTCATCACAGAAAATAATCTAGCAGATGTGCTTTGCGAACTTACAAAACTCATAAAAATCCTTTTGACAACTCCTATGACTATATCAGAGCCAGAACGCTGCCACTCAACGTTGAAAAGAATAAAAACGTTTCTAAGGAGCACTATGAATCAAGAACGACTAAATGCTCTAGCAATGATTTCAATGGAGAAAAGCATCAACAACAGTACTCCAAATTTCGATGAGAAAGTTATCGACCTTTTTGCTCAGAATAAAAATAGAAGAATGGACTTCATTTTTAAATAACTTTGTAATTGAACCTGAAGTACCTGGTAAGTGCACAATTACTTATTTCATTAGTACCATAATTATTTATTTCATAACTACCTTAAATCAATGATACAAAAAATGTTCAAAGCAGCTCATTCCCATTCTTAGAGACAGCACCCCTAGAATTTTTAGTCACGAGCCGCCACTGGGATACACTAAGATGCCATGTTTCATCTGCAAATGGGATAGTCGAGCACGTGACCAGCACTGGAAGAGGAAAACTTGGCCTCCTAGAGAGAATCTTACCACAGGATCAAAGAACATTTTACATGAACATCTAGTTGAACCAAATAAAATTCTTCTACCACCCTTGCACATTAAGTTAGGCTTGATGAAGCAGTATGTCAAAGCATTGAATAGAGAAGGTGAGTGTTTCAAGTACATTTGTTCAAAATATCCAAAGATTAGCTACGAGAAAATAAAGGAAGGTGTTTTTATAGGTCCTCAGATTAGAAAGTTATTGACAGACGATCATTTCCTGAACATATGACCAATAAAGAAAAAGAAGCATGGCTTGGTTTCAAAGATGTTGTTGAAAACTTCTTGGGAAACTACAAAAGCCAAAATTATGAAAGACTGGTGGAAAATATGCTTAAAAAGTTTTGCACCTTAGGCTGCAACATGAGCCTGAAAGTTCACTTCTTATTTTCGCATCTTGACCGTTTTTCCGAAAATCTCGGAGATGTCAGTGAGGAGCAAGGGGAACTATTAAATCTCGGAGATGTCAGTGAGGAGCAAGGGGAACTATTTCACCAGGACATCAAAACCATCGAAAGAAGATATCAAGGAAGATGGCATACAAATATGATGGCGGATTACTGCTGGTATCTGCAACGAGATCAGCCTAACGCACAGCATAAGAAAACATCAAAGAAGCACCGGTTTAGTCGTCATTAGTCAGATCTACCTTCGTCGTCTTAAGTCTTTGGAATAAGTCCTGAAATGTTTGCAAGTAAAGAAGGTAAATATATTTTGTTTCTTTCAGTTATTTTTTTATTCTTTCATAAACAAGCAATATGCTTGTCCAAGAGCTAGGAGCTATTTAATTCTGCTTTAATTAGGTTTTACTCTATCACCTAAAGATTTCGTGCTACAAGGGGTGTTGTAATACCTCATCTGTCCCCAAATGTTAACCACCCATTGATGGGAGGGGGGAGAGTATTTTGCTGGGAACGGGACTGGTTGTTATATATATTTACCCTACATTATTATGTAAGCGTTACTGTAGTCTATAACAACAAAATTTACGGTTTAGCATGTGCAATCCAATGTTGGTCTCGATAAGATAGTTCACATTTGGGGATAAATGGGGGATTTATGACACACCCTGTAGTAAGAAAACCATACGTGATAGGGAAAAACTAACTATATTTTTTAGATCAGCGCACTCAAATTATATAGAATCACCAACTAGTTTGTAAAAATCGATCGACAAGTTTTCAAATGTGTACTGGTGTTATTATTTCATATATTGGCTATCCCGTATTGAAAAATACTAACTCTGAACATAATTTCTAGCTAACAACCTAAGAAACTCTATAATACACTCAAGAATCATTGTAGGACCTTTAATGGACTAATACTGGTACGAATTACAGTATATAAATTGATTACTATATTTTGTATTTCAAGCACTGAACATTACCATTATATATGATTACAGCAATGATAAAATGTAGCAAAAGCTGATTGTGCAAAGACATTAGAAATTGAATCAGTAATCGAGACGAGATTGGAGGGGAGACTAAGACAATGTATTCATTTTAAATCAGAGTTGTATGGAGAAGATCTTGCTGTTATTTTCCTTCTGTAATAAAATGATTGCCGTAAAATTGCAAGCTGCGAAGAGAGACTCGATAAAATTTTATGTATTTTACATTTTTTAGTTTACTCAAATACCATTTCACATTCTTTACTACATGTTATGGGCTTAACAATCTGTATATTTGACAAAAATATTGGGGGTGCAAATACTCCCTCCCTGCCCCACCCACCCCAGTTCCGGCGCCCCTGCTTTGAGTGCGGGGGAGTTAACATCGTAAAATACCTCTGGACGCGAAAGCGTTAAGTATTTCCTCCGTCGTTTCAATATACAACAAGGTTGTATTCATTTTTATCCCGTCGAAGTGCGAGGGTAGCTCTCACAACTCCTACTCAGGAGGCCCTGGGTTCGAATCCTGGTGGGGCATTTATATAATTTACATATAATCTTGGTTAACTTTGGTTTTGCTTCCGCCCGAATTGTTCATTCTGACGAACGTCAAGCTTGTTTCTCCGCTTTAGACCTACAGTTTAACGTGGAATCCGAACCACGACCCACCACGGGTGGTCAGAAATTACAAAGCCCTCTCCCGGACTCGATCTCACGACCTCCCGATCAGCATCCCAGCGTCGTAACCACTAGGCCGATTTATCTACTAACCAATTTTATTGTATGGAAGAATGAACAGCTGGGTTTGCTGCTCGCCGACTGCCATCACCGGGAATCGAACCTGGGGCCGGTGGATTCGTAGTCAGCAATGCTAACCACTACACCACCGAGGCGCATATATATATATATATATATATATATATATATATATATATATATATATATATATATATATGAAAATTATTTCACGAAAGTAACACGTGAAAAATATTTATGATGAATAAAACCACGAAGGAAAGGAAACACAGAATGGTGCTCAAGCGCTTGAGCACCATTCTGTGTTTCTTTTCCTTCGTGGTTTTATTCATCATATAATTGGTTAATGCTTTTATTGTTGTGACGTTACAAGGGCGGGTGAATTTGAGTATTTCTTTCCTCTGAAATAAATTTTAGTTTTCATTATGGAGGACTGATATAATAGCGTATACTGCATGAATGAATCATGAATCATGAATCATTGGAACTAGAAAACTTGAAAATTTTAAATTATCCAAATCAATCGTACCTACAATAGCTACAATTTGTTTCAAAAAGAACATTTTTCCACTACCTTTTCCAACAAAATCAGCCAAAAACCAAAACTTAAACCTCAACTGGCAGTTTTGGTTTTTGACTGAAAATACAATAGTTACCCCCTTTTCTTTGATGTATTCAATCCGACGTGAATGCAACGAGTTTCTTGCGTATAGTGAGGTTCTGGATATAGTAGGCTAGGTGTAGCTGTAAACCCTAGATCCTGTCCCAAAGCTGGATCCTATCTGCTTGGCAGAGGGTGAGGGAAGCTATATTTTGGGGCCTCTCTGCGAGTGACCCGTTGCCCATGTCGGGCTAACATCAAGAAAAAGAAAAACTATAGTATTTGTCATTTACCATTACTTATTCGAACTATAGTGGATTTAATTTTACCAGAAGAGTTCTTTGTTCCATGCACGGTCTGTGTGCAAAAAGATCTCAGGGAACCATTCTGAGTTCAATCCCATTATATATATATATATATATATATATATATATATATATATATAATATATATATATATATATATATATATATAGGGTGAACCAAATGTAGGTGGACAGTAAATGATAACGTTTATTTTGAGAATACATATTTAATTTTTTTGTATACTATAATACAAAATAAAATTTAAATAAATTTAGTTATAATATTTAATATAATATAACACAAACACCATAGTTATAATGAACACCATAGTTATAATATAATATAACACAAACCGTATTCAACCTACTGTCCACCTACTTTTGGTTCACCGTGTATATATATATATATATATATATATATATATATATATATATACAGGGTGGGCGGAAAGTAGCTCCCTATTTTGGATTGGTAAAAAAACACGTATATTATCCATTTATTTCAGAAGAAATAATATGAAAAGGTAGGCATACATGGTAGGTTTTCTCTAAAATTCAATGTGGGCTCCAACTCTTTCCACCAGCTTCTGGAGCCGCCCAGGAATGGCGTCCACTGACTTTAGCAGGAACTCCGGCGGGATGGAGGACATGACTTCCCGAATTCGGTCCTCCAGTTCTTCCAATGTCCTCGGTTTGGTGCGGTAGACTTCTTCCTTTACCCACCCCCAAAGAAAGAAGTCGCACGGTGTCAAGTCGGGGCTCCTGGCTGGCCATTGATGTGGACCACGACGACCCATCCAACGCCCAGGGAAGTGGGCATCCAGCCACTCACGGACAACAATGGCCAGCCAGGAGCCCCGACTTGACACCGTGCGACTTCTTTCTTTGGGGGTGGGTAAAGGAAGAAGTCTACCGCACCAAACCGAGGACATTGGAAGAACTGGAGGACCGAATTCGGGAAGTCATGTCCTCCATCCCGCCGGAGTTCCTGCTAAAGTCAGTGGACGCCATTCCTGGGCGGCTCCAGAAGCTGGTGGAAAGAGTTGGAGCCCACATTGAATTTTAGAGAAAACCTACCATGTATGCCTACCTTTTCATATTATTTCTTCTGAAATAAATGGATAATATACATATTTTTTTACCAATCCAAAATAGGGAGCTACTTTCCGCCCACCCTGTATATATATATATATATATATATATATATATACCTTACCTTACAACCTTACAAAGGTTCCGCGCGATGATTTCTCATTTCGCGAAAGTCAAGCTTGTCGCCCCTCCTCTCGAGTTGGCCTGGTGAAGTAGTGAGTTGGATTCTTGCGCTCTCCACCTCACATAGCCAGGTACGCCCGGCTCATCGGGGATTGTTCTGAGCCAGGCGTCTAGTCTTCTTTTGAAGATTTCCACTGCAACTCCCTTCGTGTTTCTTAGGCCTTTGGGCAACTGATTAAACAGTTTTGGTCCTCTCACTACAAAACTATTTTCTTTCAGGGTTAAGGATGTTCCCTGTCTCGCCTTCAATTTGGGAATACGACACAGTCTACCGCTTCTACTTTCCATCGTTGTTTGGGGAGTTATGGGATTCAGAGTAAGATTAGGGACTAGTTTCTCCATTATTTTCCAAGTGTAAATAATGGTGTATCTCTCTCTTCTCCTTTCCAGTGAATATAGGTCTAGTTCTCGTAACCTTTCCCAGTAATTTAGTTCTTTGCACCCATTGATCTTGGCTGTGAAGCTTCTTTGGATCCCCTCCAGCTGTCTAATGTCTTCTTTTTTATATGGGGAAGTTAGGACCGAGCAGTATTCTAATTTGGGTATGATCAGGGTTTTCAGTAGAGGAATCATTACATTCCTATCCCTTCGTTTAAAGGTTCTCAATATCTGACCCGTTATTCTCTTTGCTCTGTTTACTGCTATCTTATTTTGTGTTTCAAATTTCGCATCATCTGTCATTACAACCCCTAAATCTTTTGCTCTGGAATTTCTCTGAATTTCCTGTCCATTTGGGGTATAATATTCCATGCACTTTAGGTCTTCTCTTTTTCCGTACCGTAATAGCTGAAATTTCTCGGTGTTAAACTTCATATTGTTGTCTTCAGTCCACTTGTAGATTTTGTTTATGTCGGTTTGTAGAGATCCTATGTCTTCTGGGTTTCTTATTTTTCTACTGATCTTTGTGTCATCCGCAAAGGATGTTACTGTGCTGTCTCTGGTAACGTCCTCATCTATGTCAGTTAGCATGATTATGAAGAGTAGTGGAGCTAATACTGTTCCTTGTGGTACTGAGCTGAGGACCTCTGATTCTGATGAAGATACTCCTTGTACTGTAACGACTTGCCTCCGCTCACTAAGGAAATTATATATCCATTTCCCTACTTTTCCTGTTATTCCCATATATTTCAGTTTATGTATTATGATTCCGTGGTCACACTTGTCGAACGCTTTAGCAAAGTCTGTGTACAGTACATCATCATAGTTTTCATTACTTTCAAGTGAATCAATAATGTTGTTGTAGTGTTCCATTAGTTGTGATAGGCATGATCTGCCTGATCGAAACCCGTGTTGGTTATCATTGAATTTTTTCTGAGTTTCCAAAAAGTCATAGATTTTCTGTCTAACTATTCTTTCAAATATTTTAGTGAGATGAGATGTAAGCGACACTGGCCTATAGTTTTTGGCCTGGGATCGATCTCCTCCTTTATATATATATATATATATATATATATATATATATATACTTCGTATTTAATCCTTATATTCTTATTCATATATTCATTTTGACATATCAAGTCCAAAATCTTACAACGCTGACACAGTTCGGATACATTTTTTATTTGCTTTCTATTTTATAATTGGTTAATTATTTCTTTTTAAACAACTTAATCATTTTCGTAGACTTAGCTTAATAATGTAATCTTGTTCATTTCCTGTATACATTCTCTCCGTTGTAAAAGATGAAGTCATGTCCTGCTTAACGTTTAATTTTTAATCTTAAGCCTTTAATTTTCGCCCATGTGCATGTTTGTTTGTAATTCGTGATGGGAAGGCATAGTTCAATTTCCATTTTTAGTTAACTCGGCAGATCATGACATCAGATCTGTCAATATGCGGTTTGAAATAAAAATATAGCTTCCTTTTGCTTAGCAGTCTAGAGACTGCTACAGCAAAAATATTTGTTTTGTCTTTAAATGTTTTGCAAAGTAAATCAGTCTATTGAGAATAAAAAACAAAAACAGATCAACATTAAATAATAATGATGTCAGTAAATATTCAGTATAAAAGACCATAAAATTTCTCCAATGTATTATTCTGATTAGATTGATCTAACTTAGAGGCTAAGCATTACCTGTAACATTTTAGTAGTAAATTACCGTAAGAAAAAATCTTTATCTTCGAGCCTTGCTCTCTTCAGAGAACTTAGTCTTAAATAGAGAAAAATAATTTCCCGATCCGTTACAAGAAGAATCGGGGAACCTTCAGAGAATTTAGTAAGCTTCACAGAATCCTCCGATCCACTACAAGAAGAAATCGCAGAGTTGTATAGAAGAAAACTACTGCGATTCCCTATACGGTACCAGCTACTCCAGAGTAACAAATCCGTTGCTGCAACCTAACCAGAACCCCCGTCAACTTCGAACCAACCAAGGCCAGAGACTGAGGGGTTAACATATATATATATATATATATATAGTGTGTGTGTATATATATATATACACAGTGTGTGTATATATATATATACAGGGTGTTTCATAACATGTGGGACGCACTTCCAGGATGGATTCAGGACCTGAAAACAATGAAAAAAGTTTATATAAACGTATGCCCGATATCGCTTTGTTTCCGAGTTACAGCCCGTTATGTGTTCCAGCAAGTATCCGCCTTACCTTTAAAGGAAGTACTCAAAATGACCGCCATGCGTTTGAATACACGCCTGAACACACCTCTCATAGACTGCCTGACGCGTTCAAACATTCCAGGTATTGCTCCGATTTTCTGGTATCCTTGTTCTACACGTTGGCGAAGCATTTATTTCAACGTTGTCAATGGGTGTCACGTAAAGGATGGATTTCAGATGACCCCCACAGGTAAAAATCGAGTGGATTCAGGTTTGGGGAGCGAACAGGCCACGCAATGGGTCCTCCACGGCCTATCCATTTATGAGGAAAATGGTCATCCAAATAGTCTTTGGCTACTCGAATAAAATGAGGCGGAGTGCCGTCATGCATAAACCACATACGACGTCGGACACCAAGAGGAACTTCATCCAGTAAACCGCTTAAATCAATCATTACAAAATTGGAATAGAATTCTCCTGTTAATCTTCCAGGCAAAACAAAAGGACCGATTAAGTTGTCGGCAATAAGTCCTGCCCATACATTGACACTAAATTGTTGTTAGTCCTCTGACTGAATGATGGCATGCGGATTCTCTTTGGCCCAGTGATGAGTGCTGTGAAAATTGATCACGCCATTTCTTGTGAAGGCACCCTCATCAGAAAACAACACGGAGGATAGAAAAAGAGGATCGCGAGCACACTGTTGAAAGAACCAAGTACAAAAGGCCTCTCGTGGTGGGAAATCAGCTTCAGTAAGGCCTTGTACTCTCTGAATGTGATATGGGTAAAGCTGTTGTTCCGTAAAATTCTCCACACAGTTGTGTATCTTACACCCTCTGCTGCTGCTATCCTTCGGGTGCTGACACCAGGATGCTCCTCCACACGATTCAGGACCCGTTCCTCCAACTCAACAGTTCTGGCGCTGATTGGTCTACCATCATCTGAAACTCGCTTGCTGAATGATTCTGTGTCACCAAATCGCTCGTCTATTCTCTGAAAGGTCTTCTTATCTGGCAGACGGCGTTTCGGAAACCTTTCCGCGTACAGACGTCTTGCTGCGGCCGCATTGCACTCGGCAAGTCCATACATGAGATGCATATCTGCCATTTCTCTGTTTGAATAAGCCTCCATTCTCACTTCAAATGCACACTATCACTGAATAGCATAAAAACTTTTAAGGCTTTTTTTTTTCACTGAAGTGCACTTATTCACGGTAAGAAGTTACGAAAACAAACAGTGAAACACCGCGATGCACCTCTGACTGACTGATGGCTCTACACTCAACGATATTGAAACATGTCATAGAGTGTAAGAAGCATTACAATCGGCAAGGCCATACATGAAACAAGTCTCGTACACGCTCACATTGTCGGCAGGCAGTGTTTGTAAACAGTCTGCGGAATTTTGACACGTTAGTAGTCAATCCTACATCTACGTCGTTAATGTAAATTACGAATAGCAATGGGCCTAACACTGAACCCTGTGGGACACCGCTACCTACATCCATCCACCCCGATTCACTACCATTAACAACGACCCTCTGTCTCCTAGCACGAAGCCATTCCTCTAACCAGTTAGCTACCTGACCGCGTATAACGTGCCCTTTAACCTTCGCAATTAATCTTCTATGCGGAACTCTATCGAACGCCTTTTTAAAATCTAAATAAATAACGTCAGCCGCTCTATGCCTATCGTATTCGCGCACTATTTCGTTATAAAATTCTAACAAATTAGTTAAACAAGATCTATGGCGTCAAAACCCATGCTGACTACTATTAATCAAATCTCGACTTTCCAAGTGATCGATGATACGATCCCTAACGACGGATTTCAATAGTTTACCGACACTTGACGTTAAGCTAATGGGCCTATAATTGCTAGCTACTGTGCGGTCGCCTTTTTTAAAAATGGGCATAAAAATGGGTATAGTTTAAGGTAGTAAAATTAAGGTTTTTGTGGTTCGGAACCCACGTAAAATTGTAGGTCACCTCCGCACCACGGAGGACATGCGCAATACACAACTACAACCACAGTTTGGTAGACCAGCCATGAGTGGATCCTAGGGTCTTTGTTGGTCTGAAATATTATAACATTATAAGACAGCTGATTATTTACAGTATCAATGACTTCCTCTAGAACTAGAGCTTCAAGTTTATCTTTACCAGATCTGGCTTGTTCCTTCCTTACAGCCATCAAGTCATTCAATTCAACCATCTTCCCTTCAAAGAAACGTTTTACTCCAGACCAAGTTCTTTCACTTTTCTCGTCACCCTTCTCAATTCCAAGAAAATCCATCATCCGGAAAGTCATCACTTCACCCATCGTTGCATAAATTTGGGAACAACACATGAACCATTGACTTTGGATGAAAGTTGACACTGCGAGAACTAGCTTGTTACTGTTGACATCTACTACGGCATGAAAGCAAGCTTGGATGGAGTCTCGCCTCACCAAATATTCTTTTGCTAACTCGGCGATTCTCCCAAACCGGTTTGTCACGAATCCTTTGAATCCATCACATTTGAGTCCATTATCCGCCATCCAAGATTTATAGTCATTATATAGGGATACTGAATGGGAGGCGTGACTGGGAGAGAGCAATTTAGCAATTGCAATGAGTCCCAAAGTATGAATGGAAGAACGAGGAGAACAGAAAACATTTTCTCCTGCCGTAACTTGAAATAGATTATGTACTCCGATTTTCTGTTCTGTGTTTTTAAACACTTTGTCTATACCGTGATCTACTCCTAAAATGATGTCGGCGCAGCACTTCAAGATCTTGTTTGATTCGATTCCAAGATGCTGTAAAAATACTCCACATTCACAAGCTCGATCAGACATCCAGGAGTCTATTAGAGATTTGAGTTCGTCAGTGGTAGAATTTGCTAGTACGGCTAGACAACTCAATTTGAATTCGTAAGCTCTGGCTCCATCCTCTCCGGAGTGGCTGACGTTTTCCAGATATCCAGTTGTCAGTAACTTTTTCATGCCAGATGGACCAGCGATGGTGATGTGGTCACTCTTCACGTCGTACGGCCGGTGGCCGGCAGCCTTGGTCGTATCGTCAAGTCCTACACTCACAACGTTATCCCCTTTGTTGAGGATTTGTTGACCGACATACTCTAGATCCAAGTATGAAGCATCTTCCAAGTATTGCATTGTTGATCTGCGACTCGCAAATACATAAGTCAAGTCTGAATGCTGGTGACGGATTTGTAACTCTTCGTCTTCATTCTCCATCTCACCCTCACAATCTTTCTCATTATCATCTGCCTTCAGCTTCCAATCTATCTTGATCAAAAACCATGTTAGCTACTCTTACTATCACTCTCGAAAGCTCTTCAGGAGTTCTTGTCTCGGCAAGACACTGGACTATACACGGGATCAAGTTTTCGTTCAGACTTTTTTTTACCAGTTCTGATTTTCACTGCCAGAAATGCAGCTTGTTGTTCCTTACTCTTCTCTTTGCGTATGTCTTCTTCCAATGAGCGAAGTTTGCGATCAGTAGAAGGCACTGTCTTTGCCGTTGTTGGTTTTTCAAAACTCCGATCGTTTTCAGAATCGACTGAAGTTGCTAATATTTCAATAATTTCTGATCCCTGTAGCTCCCTTTGCTCTCTCAAGTTGCTTTCTGTTGCTTTTCGCTTTTTCTCCGCTGATCTTTCACGAGTTTCTTTCCTCTTTTTCTGTCTCACCCAATCTTTTGGTACTGCATTTGTACCTATGATCTTATACGCACCGAAGAAAGCAATTATCCCAATAAAAAGTCTTATCCTCATCAGTCATTTTTTCCCCAAATTCTTCTGCAAGTTCTGCTTCGTAATCATCATCGTCAGTTCTAATGTTGTAGGCGTTCTTAGGGAGCTGATCATTAAAGCCGCTCGCTTTTTGGTACCAATCGACACTTTTAGGTTTTTGTTGACAGCGTTCATTCTTTCTCAGTTTGTTAAAATGTTCTTAATAGTCTCTTATTTCTTTCGCCACTGTTTTTTCATGCATGGAATAGACATTTTTATTAATCCAATCTTGTCTTAGTTCATTTGCAACTATCTTGCTGGCATCATCTTGAGTTATCGACTTTTTCTGTCCTTTTACTCCTTTTTGGCAAAGTGCAAGCATCCTACCAATCACAACTGTCCCTGGTGGCAACTTTCCAGTCAGTTTAAATTCGTCCACCTCTGTGTAGGTTTCCCCAAAAATTCCTTTCTGGCGGCACTGCGTGATTTCCTTTCACCAGCCATCATTACCAATCATCAGTCGCTAAGCATTAAGATCTGCAAGTATAGTAAAACCCCATTAGTCAGCATTTTACACCGAAATATGATAGGTAATACAAATTATATTCATGCTAGATGTATCATATATATTATTATTAAAGTAGATTATATCAAGTGTTGTATTTGATACATTATTTAATATTATTATTAAAGTATATATACTATATTATTATTAAAGTAATATATACAATTATTATTAAAGTGTATATATACTATATTATTATTAAAGTAATATACACAATTATTATTAAAGTAAATTAACACAACAGTGAGAGTACGGGGCTCCAATAAACCTTAGGGCCCCCGCCCATGGCCTAAACCATTAGAGGTACAGTAAAACTAAACATACGTTACAAAAGAGAATTTAATCCTGCATTTAATGAGAAATAATTAAAACTTGGTGTTCCCGCCATTGGCTTCCAAGACAGACTGAATTCGCTTTGGGTAGCTTGCCAAAAGTGACGTGAATAGATCTTGATCGTTACACAAATTTGCTAAAACAGTTTCAATGTGTTGCGTCATTGTATTCTTCGAAAATCGATTTGCTGCAGGTTCTTGAAACAAGACACATTCAACCTTGTCTTTTATAACTGATCCAATGTGTTCACAGACGTTCAGGTCAGGAGAATTTTCTGGCCATTGTTCATTTCCAAAGAAATCGATCTCATGGTTCCGCAACAACTATTGAGTGGCTAATGCTTTAAAGCAGGGGGCCTTATCGTGCAGAAGTGTGACCTCATCGACATCCATAACATTGTTTGGGTTTCTTAGAAAAGGAATGACATGCTGGGATAGAATAATATCACGAAAATACTGTCCATCCCAACTCTGACCATTTGGCTTCAGCACCCACATGAGCTTCTTTGCAGTGAACAAAACAAACACACCAACACAGTCTGGACTTTTTAATAATTCGCGATAATGTTCATTGTCATCGATTTCATCTGGTGTTGTGGCCCACACTCGATCATTTTGGTAGTTAGGCCGACGTGTTACGTAAACAAAAAATTCATCGGAGACAGCTAAATGTATGAAATCATCCACATCCCAATCTTCAAGATAATGGGCAAACCACATTCCGTCATCGATGTTAAGTTGAGTTTTTCTTGGCTTTGGAAGTTCATGCCAAGGCTTTAAACCTTGCCTATGACGGTACAGTCGAATGATCTCACCACTAACGATCTTTCCTCTCAACACTTCGATCTCTCTAGAAAGTTTAGCACAACTGTTTTTCCGCTTACGCGTACCGCTTTCAATGATGTCCTTTGTTTCCTGAGAGAGTGGCAAATTTCGGCGCCCAGATTTGGTTGTATCCATTTCACATTCATCCAAAGTTTTATTCCAATTTCTTTTGACGAAGTCCTCACTTCTTCGCAACTTTTTGGCAACCCATGAACGTGTTATAAAGGTGGCTCCAGTATCACGAGCTTCCCGAAATGTTATTGCTCGTATGCGATCTATCCCACGTTGCCTCTCCGAATCACCAATTAATTGAGAAGCCATTATATTATCACTTTATCAGCTAGAGTAATTTTAATACCTGCAATAAATAAAGAATTTTATATTTTTTTATAATCACTAAAACTATTTCGATATAAGTAAACATGTAAGCTGCAAATGGGGGGCTAAGGTTTTTTTGGAACCCCTTACAAGAAACCACAAAAGAGAAAGCAGCCAAACACCAGAACAAGCCAAAACATTAAAGTAATCCTAAATGAAACATCAGTATTACGACACACTAGATCAGTGGTTCCCAACCTTGGGTCCCCGGACCCCTGGGGGTCCGCGAAGGTAGTACTGGGGGTCCGTGAGCTTTCAATATTTCGAGAGGTTCCAATAGAAATCGTACATTTACCCACGATAAGGGCGCTTAGGCTAACATTTCAAGTTTCCTTGCTCTTGGCTGGAATTATTAATACTTTATTTAATAGGCTGTATTTTAATTGCATACTCTCTTTTATGTCCTTTATTTGATATTGAAAAATGAGAAAACGAGTTAATTATTAGTTAATAAAAACAGTTTGTTTTGTAGACGTAATCTTTCAAAAACATCGGGTCCGTGGGGAAAAAAATAAAAATAAAAGGGGTCCTTTGTGGTGAAAAGGTTGGGAACCACTGCACTAGATACTTAACAACAGTGAAGAATGAACATAACCATGATTAAAAATATAGCAAGCATTTATCAACTAATTATTTTTTCTATCAGTTATAAAGGCTTATATGGATCGGGCATTTTTAAAAATTTTTCGTCATCTATCTGTTTAACCACACTCCTAATGTCTCTCATTTGTTCATTTTCGAGTTCAGCGACCATGAAAACATATGAAAAGACATATTACCTGTGAAGGGTAGCGTTTTTTTTTATCATTAGAAAAAAAAAAGATTTTTTTTGGCCGCATTTTGAAAAAAACCCTGAACCAGGTCAAAAATTAATTTTAAGTCCAAGAACTAGCCGGATTCGTATTCAGGAGCCAAAATGGCTATAGAAACCACTCGTCCTAAAAAAAATGTTAGATTCCTCCATCCCTAGTATTGGCTCCACTTTTATTCATTACACTGGTCAACACTCATTTTAGTGCCAATCATATTAGAGTGATTTTGGGGTAACTTTGTGGTGCTGATTCCGAATATGACATCGGTTTTGCTAGATTGGCTCTAATTTATGAGATAATTGGTACCCCATTGAAACACGTAAAAATGCAAAAAATTTAATGTTCAGGCGGAACCTACTTACAAATCGCATTGAAATTGTCTCAAATCATACAAAAGTAAACACATGAAATACATAATGGCATTTTATTCGGTCTCACCATCTAGAATGTTCCGGTAGTTTCCCATATGCACGCGTTATGGTTACGTTTCCTATTAATTGAGGGTATTCATTATCTCAAGAACTAGAGCCAATTCGGAAAAACTACTTTCATTTTGGAATTCAGCAACCCCAAAATACCCTAAATTCGTACGAATTTCCTTGGCAACGAAAAAAAAATGTTTTTTTGTTGACCTGTGTTATCATTCTAACACACATATACAATGAAGTAACCAACAATAATATAGTAACGTCCTTTGCAGAAGATACAAAGATTAGTTGAAAAAACAGTAATGCAAAAGAGGTGGAGGCCTTACGGAGGGATACGAACAGAATATATGTGTAAATGGTCGTATAAATGGTCAGAAGACAACAACATTAAATTTAACACCGAGAAATTTCAGCTATTGAGATATAGAAGATATGAGAAACTTAGACAGCATATGCCCCAGATAGGCAGGAAATTCAGAGAAGCAAGAAGCGATAGATTTGAAGATTATAATAACCGATGATGCGAAATTCGAGAGAGAAAATCAGATAGCGATAAACAAGGAAAAAAGGGATAATCTCTAGGAGCGCTCCATTTTTTAATATTAAACATACACTCATAAAACATATACCATTTGAAAGCTCACATTTTTCTGAGTCTAAGAATGTAGTAATCCAAAAGTATCACTAGCAAATAAAAAGTAACGATTTAATTAATTGTTTGACGCGTGACGTCATTAACTACATTATAAAGGTTGGCTAAGTTATAAATCTTCAGTCTGTGTTGTAAGATGGTAGTTTTGGTAATTGTTACGCTAACCTAACCTAACATGAATATGTTATTACATTATCATTTGTATAATTTAGGTCTCGGGGGTACGGGGGCGGAGCCCCCATAAATATCACGAATCACAAATTGATCGGTATAGGTTTTTATATTTAAACCTAGTTACTTTTTATTTGCTATTGATACTTTTCGATTACTACATTTTTAGACTCAGAAAAATGTGAGCTTTCAAATGGTATATGTTTTATGAGTGTATGTTTAATATTGAAAAATGGAGCGCTCCTAGAGATTTACCGAAAAAAGTCGCGGGACAGGTACTAAGAACCTTTAAAAGAAGAACAAGAAGTAATGATCCGTTTTCTCATTGCGTCACTTTCTCGAAGACACTAGCACCGGACCTAGTGCTGCTGCTGAAAACACTGATCATACCATACTAAAACTTGAATAGTGCTCAGTCTTGGCGTCCCCATATGAAAAAGAAGAAATTAATAAACTAGAAGAAACTCGGAGAAATTTCACACCCGAGATTGATGGCTGCAAAGAACTAAACTACTGGGAAAGACTAAGTAAACTAAATCTGTATTCCCTGGAAAGAAGGAGGTGTGTGTGCACCATAATTTACATATGGAAAATGTAACCAAAAAACTGGTACCAAACCTCAAACTAAACTCAATTACCATCCAAACAACAATGGAAAATAGTAAAGGCAGAATATGTAGTGTTCCCAAACTAAAGGCCCAACAAGGGACACCTCCAAAACTGGAGGAAAATAGCTTGGTTATCAGGAGGCCAAGTCTTTTTAACCAATTTCCAATGGACCTCGGGAAGGTACCAGATTAACCGGGTTTTGCTTCACTCAAGCAACACTGTTAATAGAAATATTCTTTAGTCTGCCATTATTCAACTTAAAAAATAATTTCAACATTAGCCAGGGCCTTTTTTCGCTTGATCCTCTTTTTTTGAATTCGTTCCTGAGGATGTCATTAGACCAAAGCGCTTGAGCACCATTCTGTGTTTCCTTTTCCCTTCGTGGTTATTTTCATCATATATATGTAATTCACAAACCCTCAAGCGAAAATAAAACCCTGAAAAGCCAACATCCAAGAAGTTCATTTCCTCACGCAGAAACTGAGTAAGCGGCCAACTCAATTCCATCTGATGCCAGCGGCCGGGAGCGAACCAGCTCGGAGTCCGCAACCGCAACCACTGAGCTAACAGATTCCCAAATAAAAGCTTAAAAACTATATTTATTGGGCCTTTTATCAGGAACCCTCATGAGAGTTTGAAAAGCAGTACAAACAAAGAAAATTCTTTGAAAATATTTGTAGGATTGACAAGCTACATCGCACGTGTGACAACCAAGAAAAACCGCAAAAAAATTACAAACTCGCAAAGAAAACTGCGCAAAAAAGGGATGAGCAAATGTTGCCAAGTTATTTTTTTATTTTATATAGGTTTCAAAATGTTATAAATAAATTCACCAATATCATGAGAAGGCTTTTTTTTTTAATTATTTTGAGTGTTAAAATTGTCAAGTTGGAAGAAAAAAAATACAATTGTCAACATTTTTATTTTTTTAAAAAAATTATGGACCTTTGCCAAGGTTTCGATATCAACAAAAATTCTATGATTGGCATTAAATATGGTATTTTTAAACTAGACATGCAACACCTATTAGGATTCCCGATTGCAAGACTGTAACGATGTTGATAAGCTCGTTTTAAGTCAATAGTCTCACCAATGTACGTCGTATATTTTGGAGTAATCCCTGAGCGAAATAGTAAAAACACAGATGTTGAGAAACTCTTCTAGCTTAGGTGGTTTAATATTTTCGCTTATAGAATTAGAGTTACACCTACAATAATTTGTTTAATTATTTTTGTAGTTAAGAGCCTTCAAATTAGAAGGCACATTAATTGAAAGCTTTTAAAAAAAGGAGAGCTTGTTCTTTTTATTTACAGGGGGTTTATCGAACTAAGATTTTTGCCTTAAAGACAGAATTAAGCCGAATTTCGAAAAACAATTTTTTCATGTAATCAGTCTCATCATTCAAAAACTGGGGGTTACACATTCTCAACACTCGAAGAAGAAGGCCAGGAAAAGACGCTCCTTTTTGTTGAATCCCTACGAATCGAAAAAGAATGGGAGTGTTAATCTAAAAGTGTTGCTTTCTTGAAAACTTTGGATCACCTGGAGATCAGTGCCCCCAGCCTTCTTTAATTAGCTTTATAAGGCTAACTAACGAAAATATCACAACCTAACCTAACCAATCGTCAAGGGCGTACAGTTGACCTACTGTAACGATTGGTTAGGTTAGGTCGTGATATTTTCGTTAGTTAGCCTTATAAGGCTAACTAAAGAAGGCTGGGGGCCCTGATCTTCAGGTGCTCCAAAACTTTAAATGTAGGTTACTGATTTGTTTTTTTATTAATAAAGATAGAGAGAAATGGGAGACGTCTACTTTTTTAACCTCACTAGTGAATTTAATCAATGAAAAACATTGTTGAGAGAAGCTAATACAGGAACATCGAGCTACTCCGAATGGAAAACGAATTAACATCACAGTTTATCCTCCCTTTATTATGAGTTCAAGTTACTAAAATACCTGTCTAATCTTCTCTTAAACATTGGCAAAATACTCACTACAACCCCCTCGAGAAGACCATTTCACTTTTCAATTATCTTATAAGTGAAAAAGTTTTTTCCAACTTCGTTTCAAACGCTTAAAATCTTAATTTTAAAGCCACTGTTTTTCGTAATGTTCCTACTGTCAAGGTCAAAGAAATACGCGTAGTTTATATAATCAAAATGGTTTGAAATTTTAAATTCCTAAACTAATTAACCTCTTAAACGTCTCGTTTCGAGTGTATACAAGGGAAAAAAGTTTGGCAAAGTTCTTTTTTTTTTAATAAAAATACAGATAATATTTACAAATATAATCGTTCCTTCATTTCAGATTTTCTAAATGATAATATTTTTAAAAACTACTTTTTTTCAATAAATTATTGAATAATTTGTTGCGGGAGCAACGGTAATAATTAATTAGTCAGCAACACTAACTCTTGTATTATTATTAATTACCATCATCGTCGGGATTCGAACCACCGGCCTCAGTGTCTTCACTTTCATTATAGGAAAATGGTGTTACTCACTGAGCTACTGACGCTAACCTGTTATCGAAGTAACATTTATATTTAGGTACAAAAAATGCCAAACCTCAAGTGAACATATTTACTCCTTTTCTTATTCTGTTCATTTTCTTTGTGTTTCATATTTTCATCTTACACGCCTCAATGAAAATATATATATATATATATATATATATATATATATATATATATATATGCACTGTATATTTTAGACTGGAAAAACATCTTCAAGAACAAGACAGCGGAAGAGATGCGAATAACTCTGGAAGAGAAGACGCTAAAAATTGTGGAAAGACATGCCCCCAAAAAAATAAACGAAGACGAAAGAGAAGCAGGTTCGAGAGATAAAGGAGGTCAATGTTCCACAAAAGAAAAAGAGTAACTATAAAATTAAGGAACTGCAAAGACAATAACATCAGAAAAATATTAAATGGTAAAGTGGAGAGTATAGATTGCGTCATACAGGGTCTAATTGAGAACCATACATAGAAAGATGACGACGCTACAGAAGCGATAAATGTCAACTCAAAATTCTTCTTTAATTTTGCAAAAAGGAAAACGAAAAATCACGCGACTATCGGATCTCTGAAAAATGAAAAGGTTTTAACCGATGATATAAAAGACGTATCTAAAATATTAAGAGATTACAGTAGTATGAATCATCTTTCAGTATCCCCACAACTGATAAACTAATATGCGAAAGAAACGTATTCTTTGAAGAAGAATTACGAGGAGAAAGTATAACAGATTCCACAACAAACAATATCATACTAGCTATAGGGAAACTAAAAGCACCATCGGCAGCAGGCCCGGACAAATGGAATGCCTCACTGATCAAAAACTGCAAAAGTGAAATTGCTAAGCTCTTATTTTTGGATATGGAGACGATCACTGGACACGGGAGAAATACAGAGTATCCAGAAGAGAACGAACATAGTTCTTGTATATCAAAGAGGAAAACGATCCAAGGGCAAAAACTATAGGGCAGTGTGTTGCTTACATCTCTTCTCGCTAAAATATTTGAAAGAATAGTTAGAGAAAAATTCTTACTTTTTGGAAACTGAGGAAAAAATTAAATGATAACCAACATTGATTCCGGTCAGGAAGATTGTACCTATCACAACTAATGGAACACTATAACAATATTATTGCTACGCTTGAAAACTATACACAGACTTTGCCAAGGCATTCGACAAGTGTGACCATGGAATTATATAGCACATAAATTGAAATATATGGGAATAACAGGAAAAGCAGGAAAGTGGGTATATAATTTCATTAATGAGCAGCAGCAAGTCGTTACAGTTCAAGGAATATCTTCATCAGAATTAGAGGCCCTCAGCTCAGTACCACAAAGAACAGTATTAGCTCCATTACTCTTCATAATCATGTTAACTGATATAGATGAGGAAGTTACCAGTGACAGAACAGTAACATATTTTGACGATAACGCAAAAATTAGTAGAAAAATAGGAAACCCAGAGGATACAGGATCTCTACAAACAGACATGAACAGAATCTACAAATACAATTGGTCTGAAGGCAATAATACTGTAGGAGTGAAAGTATGGTATGGTGGAATCATTGATAGTAGAATGTGAGCGACAGCTGGCGTGTATGACTGGAGCTTGGTGTAAATGATTTGAAGGTAAATAGGAGGGATAGTCATGGAAGTTTTGTGGTATTTTCGTGCCTGTTTTCTCTGTGATAAGGGTTGGAAGCGGTAGATTTAAAGTTTCTACATATTGGTGAGAAAGTTGGATATTTATAATTTTCTGAATTTGTCGGTATTAGATCTGTGGTAATTTCAGATAATTTTTGTGTACTTTAATGTTAGTATATATTTTTGTAATTAATGTTTAACTAAATTATTTATTGTTAAATTGGGTACAAATTACGTTGAATTATGATTAATATTTAGTTTGGTTTTTCTTTAATGCAAGTCGTAATTTTGAAATTAATTTATAAATATGATTATTGTGCAGGGTTAGAAAAGAGTGGTGCCTTCAAACATTTTCTATAGTGCAAGCATTGAAGCCTCTATAAGTGTTAAGGTATAATTAAAATTATCATATTTTTACTGCAAGATGACTGAAGTATCGAAATTGTATGTTGTTTTGGGCATTTGTCAGAATTTTATTTAACTCGTATGTTTTTTTCAATAAGTTGTGATTTCAAACTCGTGTAAACGACATTTCAGTCTGTTATTGTTTTAATAGGCTTCAAATTTGGAATCTGAGACAGCGCCCAGGTTCGGTTGGAAAGTCAAACTACCGGTTTAAGGAGTTAAACGTGAACGGTCGAAACGTTTTGTTGCCCCAATTAAGAGGCCAAGCTGCGGCAATAAATTTGTGGGGAAGGAACCATAATCAAGACTGAAAGTGAAGCCTACCGCCTTGCCCTGCTTATCCGCGGTACTTCTTACGGCTGCGACGTGGACACCACTTCATCTGGTCCAAAGTGAAAATTGTTTTGGTGCAGTTTTCCAAGTGAAAGTGTTAAATCAGTGATTATAACGTTACTTGAACTAGGATAGGACCTAATCTGTTCGTACAGTTTTCACAGTGACCTGATCGGGCCTTGGCCAGGAAACTCGCCCGATTTAAACCCGATAGAGAACTGCTGGCGAACCGTCAAAGAAAAAGTTACCTGTCACAATCCTACATCATTGAATGATTTGCTTGAAGGAATAAAGAAGATGTGGACGCAGGAAATTACGCAGGATTATTGCGAAATACTGGTAAATTCCACGCCACGACGTATCGCTGAAGTGCTGAAAAAAAAGGGTAAATGTACGAAATACTGACCGCAGTTCGTTAGTACGTTTTGTATGCTTGAGTAGTTTCTAAATACATATTTTCTACCATTTACAGTAATTTTGATGTTTTACTTTTACGCTAAAACAATTGTTTTTAAAATTGATGGGGTGATGCGCGACTTATGGCCACCACTGTATATGTAGCCCATACCTAATTTTAGTGTGCAGTGATAAATTGAAAATCTGTGCAGTGATAAATTAGGTTCTATATCCAATATTGAACCTAATTTATCACTGCATAGATTTTCAATTTATCACTGCACAAATTGAAATTATTACTGCGCAAATTGGTTATCACTGAACACTAAAATTAGATATGATACAGCCAGTCCTCGTTATTCGTCGTGGATGCGTTCCTGAGGGCCACGACGAACAACGAAACAACGAATAACGGGGCCGACTAACCCATTGACTTAAATGTATCATAGTACATGGAAAATATGTTCCGACGACGATGTTGTTTGTTTCTATAATTAACCATTTGACATAATTTTACTTATTATTTTTACAATAATATCTTACAAAATGCATTGATTAATGTACAGTCAGTATCCCCTAAAGAAATACATTAATAATAAATTTAATTAATAAAAATGCATCTTAAAGATAAACTAATTCGGCTTGAATGCCATATTACAGGCAGGTTTGCCTTGATGTAGCCGTTCAGTGCTCGAGGATTTTCAGAATGATACACGAGCAGGGGTTTTAATTTGAATTCCCCTGCTGAGTCCCCCGAAGCAAGAAAGTCAGGTGGTCTTTAGTAGTATAGCCGCAAAAGGGGAGTGTGCAGGAATGTTGCAATTTATTAAGCAATGTTGCAAAAGGGGTGGGGGTGTTGCAATTGGGGGGTGGGGGTTGTTGCAAAAAATACCCCAAAGGGGGATGCTGCAGGTGCAACAAGGAAAAGCAGGAATGTTGCAATTTATTACGTAATGTTGCAAAGGGTGGTGGGGGTGCTGCAAAGGGGGTGTGGTGTTGCAAAGGGGGGTGTAAAAAAATCCCCCCAAAGGGAGGATGCTGCAGGTGCAACAAGGAAAACTTGGAGGCGGCGTTATCCCCCAAGAGAAAGGAGAGAAAGGAGGAGGAGGAGAGGTGTTCACCTGGCAGGAGCCAAGTGCATATTAAGACTTTAGCCATGTAGGCGTTGTTTTATAGGCTCCTAATCAGCCAGTTGGCTGAATCATCCAGTTGGCTAAGCCAAGGGGGGGGAGGGGTACACCTGAAGGAGAGAGAGAGAGAGAGAGAGAGAGAGAGAGAGAGAGAGAGAGAGAGAGAGAGAGTAGTGGCCTTTGATTGCAAGGCATGCAACTTGGAGGCGGAGTTCTCCCCAAGCTATTTTCGTTTACCTAACCTAAGAGGCCTCTAAGGGGTTTTCCCAAAGGGCCAGAAAGAGAGAGAACCAGAGGTCCTTGCTCGGCTGGGAGCCGAGCTTGTAATGATTCCGTCATCAGCTTCTCACTCTTTTATAGACCTCTATTCTGGCTGAGTTGCCAGATAGCGCCATGTATTCAGTTGCTGAGTTGCCAGATAGCGCCATGTATTCAGTTGCCAGAGAGCAAAAACCATATAAAATACCACAATATATTTACATAGTTAATCAATTGGAAGATTCAACCATATAAAATACCACAATATATTTATATAGTTAATCAATTGGAAAATTCATTTAAACACACGCTCCAATAAATCACTTAATTCCTATTTAAATACCGAAAAACGAAAGGAGAAGAAACCTTGCGAACAAAGTTGAAAAAAACGAAACCTTGCGAAGAAAATTGAAAAAAAAAGAAATCTAAAGAAACGGAGAAAATTGAAATTAACCAAAACACACGCTCGACCCCAATCCCCCATCTGTGTTTATTTATATATATATATATATATATATATATTATATATATATAAATATAAATATATATATATATATATAGAAAGAATCATAATAACCGTGTCTATTGTAAACCTTTATATATATATATATATATATATATATATATATAGAAATTGAATTTCGCCGAATTAAAACTAAAAAGCACGCTCGTACATTCCCCCCAATCCCCTGCGAAGAAAATTGAAAAAAAACGAAATCTAAAGAAACGAAGAAAGTTGAAATTAACCAAAACACACGCTCGACCCCAATCCCCCATCTGTGTTTTTATATATATATATATATATATATATATATATATGGGAATGAACTCAGAATGGTCCCCTTATATATATATATATATAGAACGAATCATAATAACCGTGTCTATTTCTCAACCCTTATATATTATATATATATATATATAAATTGAATTTCCCCGAATTAAAACTAACTTTATTTCTATTTTTATTATAAATATCGAATAGCAGTGGGAAACTTACGAAGATAGATGTGTTTGTATATGAATGAACAACTCGTGCACACACACACACACACGCACACGCGCGCGCGCACACACACACACGCAAACGAGGATTCGTTTCTCCGACACGAATCACACCTGATTGCCAGAGGCTTTTTTTTCTGACCAAAATTTTACCTTTCTTCAGTCACCTCGACCAAAACCTCTCTTGACTCCCTTTCTTAGCGATCCTGAAAGTACTAATAATTATATATATATATATATATATATATATATATATATATATATATAGAGAGAGAGAGAGAGAGAGAGAGAGAGAGAGAGAGAGAGAGAAAGAAAGAGAGAGAATTTTGTTCATTAATAAATATTAATCAGCGAAAGAAATAAGGTAGGCAAACATGAAAGTACTAATAATTATATATATATATATATATATAAAAAGAGAGCGAGAGTTTTGTTCATTAATAAATAAAGGAATCCAGTGGTGGCCAACCGATGCGTGCCATTTTTAGGTTTAATTCGGATGCGCCAAAAAAAAAAAAAATTGTGAAAAAATTACTAATAACTTCTAGGTAAAAATAAAAATATAATATTTACCTTAAATAGAAATATAAAGTGAAAAATATTTACCTTAATTTTTAGTTAACCATCTTAACTGCTTAAATCTTTGATTTTTAATATTTAGTGTTAGAAGTGAAAATTTAGCACAATTCATACTAGACCTCGATGCGACACTTCAAAGTACAGCCATCCCCCGGTTAATGACCTACTCGTTTATCGACCACCCGCGGATACGACCGCGACCGATCGTACCAATTTTTGGAAATCATACAATGTTTTGCATTGTATAAAAAACATTGCAACTGCTTGGGAGGATGTTACTGCGAAGTGTATGAAAGGCATTTGGAAGAAGTGCCTAAAACGATCTGTGGGTAATTTCGAGGACTTCGATAAGTTTGAAAATGTCGATGAAATTAATAGAAAAATAGTGTTACTCGCCAATACCCTCAATTTAGAAGTAGAAGTGGAAGATGTGGAAAACATAGTGGAATACCAAGAGGGAGAGCTGACAAACGAAGAGCTGATAGAGTTGGAAGAACAACAGCATTTGGAGGAAGAAGAAAAAGAAGAAGCAGGAAAGCCGTAAAACAAGGCTTTCGGTTACCGACCTGGTAGTCGGAACGGAACCCGGTCGTTAAACAGGGGATGGCTGTACTTGATAATATTTTGGGAAAAATGGAAATATTATTTTCTCGAAAACTATGGGTGATAGAAAAATTCTGAAACCGGAATCAGCATCAAAAGTTCTATAAGAAACACCAAATAGTTTTCAAGAAATGTTGTCCCCTAGTGCAATTTCTCGCCGAATTGGAAAGGTTTTCACTCCGCCTTAGACCCACAGTTTAACGTAGAAACCAAATGCTCTTTTAAAAATATAATTAGGATAATTTCTTTATTATAAAATCCTCTCGATTACATTAGTGACTAATGATCGTGGAATAGTGGGGGAAAAATATTGACATGGTAAAGACAGCAAGGAGTAATACGAGCATTAAATCTATTGGTGAAAATATAAAGATGCCATTACTCGTCCTGACCCGTTATAGCGGATTCGTACACAAACTTATCATAGCTCCAACCAGCTCCACCGGCAGCCAATCACTACGAACATCTGGCCTTAATCTTTTGAGGCGGAGCTTGGCGATTGTGCATATAAAAGGGGATATTTTTCAGTTTGGAGTAACAGTAGCTATTTTCGCGTCAGTGAAGAATCATTCCCTCTGCCAGTGCATTCCTCCACCATGGACCACGAACTGTACGTCTCCCCGGATTTGTATGAAGAAAGTGACACTGCAGCATTAACTGCAATTAATCTTTTTAACGCAATTGACCGTGATGAATTATTTCCAACGCAAACCGTTGAAGATATTTGCAGTGACGCTCCTTACAATCCGACGCAAGGGACTACCATAGAAATGTAACTGTCTATAATTCAAGAAACGTGATTTTTATATATGGAGGGTTGTAGTATCTCGTCAAATACTTCATTTAGATACTCACCAAAAATAGAATTTTTTTATGGCAATCGTTTTAAATGTTATTTGGTTTGACCTCTTATCGCCATTATGCTAAAATCGAAATTTTTTATGGCAATCGTTTTAAATGTTATTTGGATTTACCTCTTAAATGAGTTTCGAACCAAAGATATCTTCACATAATGGGGTTTGTCTGTATACTCTGTATATGTTTTAAAAGAATGAACATTATTCCTTTAAGGTCCGATGAGGATTTGACACGTGTTATACAATCTTTTGAAGAATCGCGTGTCATGAATACGGAGGATATACTGATCAGTAGGGTGGATGGATTTTACATTTTTTTCGATTTCCATATTCTAATAGAGACAAAAACTTGCGCATGCATGAGAAAGTAGCCTCTGCAAAATTTTAGCTTAATAGGTAATCATCTTCTGCCCCCGGCAGAGCGATGAAAATCATATTTTAGTAGTCAAAAACGTATTTTTCTTATAATTTTTAAAATATTTCAATATGCATCAAAATTATTCCTAATAACTATAAAGTCGATGAAAAAGACCTCAAATGATCGTTTTTCCAAGCGCGTTGTCCTACGTTAATATCTTTTGCCCCGGCAACAACGTCAAATGTTGAAAAAATAGGTAATTTATATACATATTTTCAGATCGGCTCTTTGTCTTAAATAATGCATTTATATATTTCCCATAGCATTTATATCGTTGCTTAGGCATGAAATAACACACACACATGCCTATTACACGGTAATGAATTATCACTGCGACACCTCATTCAAGACTTGGACGGCAAAACATCTGGGCCAATGGGCTTTACTGGACCAGTTGGAAAACAACTGAACGACTGCGAAAAACTTCCAATTACAGAATTCGATGCCATTCCATCTCCCGACATTGACATAGATGATGCCGAGTTGAGCACTGACCAAAAATATTTGTTAGGCATCTACATCTACAGAGCAGTGTCGAGCGGTAGCTGCTCTTCAGCTCTCGCGGCTCGAAATCCAGGTAAGATGGCGCATTCCAGGTGGCTGACAACAGCAAATAGATTTCTGCGCCTCTATGTTTCAACCAGTGAACCCTCCAGCACCTTCAACGAAATTGTGCGATTCATTATGACAGTTTACGCACCAATTTGGTTTAAGATAAAGAAAAACTCCAGTTTCACTGAGGGCGCAAAACATTTTTTCGAAATGATGCGTCTCTCTCAGACCATGCCTCAAAGATCTAAGACAATCGCCAACAAAGTCCTCCGTAGAAATTCTTTCTTTGCTCACCCAGAAAATATTTTGATCTCCATGCTACATGCCGATGAGCAACACATAAGAGAATTGGGATGGAGAAGAATATTAAAAGCACGATCAAAACAATCACCAGCGGGGGAAATTCGAGCCTTCGCCATGCCTGAGCTGCTCTACGATAGTCAAAACTATTACGAAATGGTCAACTGGCAAACGGCTGAGGTGACCGAACCCCCCGTTACAAAAACAATACCTGATACCCGAATAAAAGAGTTTGTTGAGACGGGAGACCAGCCTGATGGACTGATCCCACTATTCCCTTGTCATACTCAAGCGGTCGAGAGACTCATCAAATTAGTAACCGAAGCCTCTGCCAGTGTAAGTGGAATAGAAGAGAGGGACGGATTCATCCGCTCCCGTCTTCACTCCCGAACAAAAATTCCACGATTTGATTCTAAGAAAGATTACCGTATGTAAATCGACATGCAGCCAAAGGAAGGGCGGTTGGGGCTGGATAGGGTGGATAGGGTGGAACTCGACGTACAGCCACCTCCTCGTGGTGAGTTCTGGGTTACTAATTTTATAAAATTAGCAAGCGAGGAGCTGTACTTAGTACTTATCGTACTTATAACATCGCATTAACGTAATTATAATCCACATTTAGACTTTTCTCGGGGACAGAAGATATTACTCTAGAGTCAAAATTTTGCGTGTGTATTATTTCATGCCTAAGCAACGATATAAATGCTATGAGAAATATATAAATGCATTATTTAAGACAAAGAGCCGATCTGAAAATATGTATATAAATTACCTATTTTTTCAACATTTGACGTTGTTGCCGGGGGCAAAAGATATTAACGTAGGACAACGCGCTTGGAAAAACGATCATACGAGGTCTTTTTCATCGACTTTATAGTTATTAGGAATAATTTTGATGCATATTGAAATATTTTAAAAATTATAAGAAAAATACGTTTTTGACTACTAAAATATGATTTCCATCGCTCTGCCGGGGGCAGAAGATGATTACCTATTAAGCTAAGATTTTGCAGAGGCTATTTTCTCATGCATGCGCAAGTTTTTTTCTCTATTAGAATATGGAAATCGAAAGAAATGTAAAATCGATCCACCCTACTGATCAGTCAGCATAATGAATGTCACACCGAAATAATGTAAGTGTTTTTCGATCTTTTTGGGGTAAGAAGACTATATTTTCATAAATTTATTAAATGAAAGAAATCAGTACAATAACCAACTACAGAATATACCGTTACAAATATACACACACGAACAAAAACATTATACTATACAACGAGTACGTACAATTGGAAAACGGATTTTTATCTGTCTGCATACCATTTCATCGTTTCGGTGAGTGTGGCACGGGTCAAATAAATTTAAAAAATTTATAAATTCTTTATCACATGACATATGCATGAGAAATGAGGCGCAGTACGTTCCGCAAACATTACTAAAATATCCTTGTATACAAAACGGGTTCCATACAACTTCGGGAATATGTAACTGAGCGAGAAATTTTACAATAATAGGGTCACTCCAGGGTTGAGTACCGAGTGAATCAAAATAGTACAGGCGTTGTCTATTTTTAAAATAGACAGCGATCCAGTGAATCCCTTCATTACCGATGACATCTGTGTTCGACTACCGCATTCTCGCGTACTTGGCAAACTCATTGTTTCGCAAACACGCCGATAAATTTGGAACATGTGACTCGTTCACTATTCATTACTTTCTGAAGTGTAATAGCATCCATTTTAAAAGTCAGTGATAACGCTCCTAAATTCCAGCCGCACTGAGATGTTTCCGCTCTGCTGTGGGGTTAAATGGGTATTTACGCTAGCAGATAAGTCAGGTATAATGTCAAACGGATAAAGGTTAAATTCATCAATGAATTCTTCCTGCGTTACCCCATTACCAAGCTCATCACAATCACCTGCAATATGGGTCAGATTACTATAGGCTCTGGCACAAAGAGGTAACACAGCGTCTGATGAATAGTCCGTACCCATTGTTCTACCCAAAGCAGTGCCATTAACATATAGTTATATTTTTAAGTCCGAAATTCTCGAATTTAAAGGCACTCTTTTTATATTTTCAATTCACCGAAGCATGGTCCTGCATACCGATTAATATCCTTTTAGGAAGATTTCCCAGGGCAATGTTTTCTATCTGCTTCGATGCCAATCCTGCAGGAACCGTATATAGTTTGATTTGTACTCTGTTAATAGGATATTTCACTGTAGCGTTTAGTAAATTTTTCTCAATTTCTAGTTGTTTTGGTGAACTTAATTTCACTCGCCGTACGCGGAGGTGTGTGTCCATAATGTGAACCACAACGGGCTTTGCACCCTCCTCTTGATCAGCATCCAGATTTAAGCAGATCTCATAAGGTATTAACTAAACGCTATTATGACATTTCTAACCCATCCTCTTACGGCGGTGTAGATAGACTGTACAGAAGTGTTTACGGAGTAGGGAAAAAAGATGTTGAAAGATTTTTGAGGGAGCAGGACGCTTATACGCTTCATAAGCCTGTGAGAAAAAGGTTTAAAACAGCCAAGACAACGGCTTCCTCGATTGATTCTATTTGGCAAGCAGATTTAACAGACATGTAAAGATATTCTGTGTATAACGATGGTTACCGCTACATTCTATTCATAATAGACGTATTCTCTAGATATCTGTGGCTAGTTCCTCTGAAAAATAAATCACCTGAAACAGATGCTAAAGCCACCAAAACGCTAATGTTAAAAGAAAACAGGGCTCCTGGCTATTTGTGTACGGATATGGGGAAGGAATTTATAGGCCGTGCTTTTCAGAACATGTTGACAGAGTTTAATATCAGCTATTACACAACCAATTCTATACATAAGGCTTCTTTAGCTGAAAGAGTTCAGCGCACCATAAAGGACCGCATGCACCGTTATTTTACACATAAAAACACACACAGTTTTCTAGACATTCTGAAATCATTGGCATCATCCTACAACCGCTCACACCATCGCACGATTGGGACAGCACCTAACGAAGTTTTAGAAAGAGGTAAGCTCCCGAGAAGAGATGGATCACCACCACCACACCACACTCGGCGCGCTTCAAAATCAATGATTATGTAAGGCTGTCGCGTTCAGGGAATAAATTCGCAAAGGGTTTTGAGCAAGGATGGACACGCGAGATTTTTAAAGTTAGGGCTATGAGACCTAAAGGTGAGATAATGATGTATTACATTGAAGATTTGAATGGGGAAGAAATCTCAGGAGGCTTTTACCGCGAGGATTTGCAGAAAGTTGCGTTTAATTTAGGAAAAAATGTGTTTAAAATTGAGAAAATTTTAGGAAGCAAAGGTTCAGGAAAGAGAAAAATGTACCTGGTGAAATGGCTAGGGTACCCAGAAAGCTTCAACACCTATATAAAAGCTGATGCAATAATGAAGCTTAAATAGTATGCAACATGGCTCCTAACCATTTCTACGTCACACTCCCGTCCTCCTCGTCCCTGTCTGTACACCCTAACAACACACTAGCCAACTTTGTAACAGAACTCCACGGGCACATTGAATTGGGGCGTGATTCGTATGAGGTGGGGATATGCGAAATTCAGCTGGACACCATCTTTTTAAATATTGAACATAAAGAAACCGTTTTTACGATTCTTAGAGACATTGACGAGTGTGAAAAAGCTGGGGTAGCTATGGATGAAACTATGCGTATCGCTCGGACTAAGGCTGCACGGTATTACAGTACAGAAGTAAGACTAGGACCGGGTCAATATGGTTCGGTCGAGGATGTTGTGAGAGGCTTAAACGTAAGTTTAAGAAACTCAAACCTTACGAATGATTTAGTATACGAAATCGTAAACAACCCTGCACATACACTAATCCTAAAATCAAAGACTAACAGACGTATTAAAGACCATAGAAAGTTCAAAATTCTAACCAATGGCCGATATAGCGCAGCCTTCCAAAGGGACACATTTCACGAGACACAGTATGACTTGTCCAGATTAATGTATCAATTGAAGATGGAGAAATTGGCTGAAAGGTCCCCAGACATGTGCTATATTTACAGTAATATAGTGGAGCACCAGTTTGTTGGGGATACCCAGGCACGCCTGCTGCGCATTGCTCACATCTCCAACCATAGAGGAAAGAGTTTGAGTATTACATATGACAGACCCCATTATGTGAATGTCGCAACTAATTTAATAACCAATATCTCAATATATATAAGAACGATTGAGGGTGAAAACTTCCCATTCGGTAACGGGAGCTTAACAGTGAAGCTACACTTTCGACGCACTGAGTTAGAATGGATAGAAAGCCTTTCACCGTCTATCGAGGGGTGAGATACCAGCGCGGTAGTGGACTTGGATCCATTTTTTCATCCATACTACGTACGGCTGTTCCTTTGCTGAAGAGGGGTGCCAGATACCTCGGAAGGAAAGCGCTACAATCAGGCCTTAACACTGCAGAAGACATATTGGCCGGGGCTAAACCTAAAGAAGCTCTAAAAAAACATTTAAAGCGTACACGTGACGAAATCATCAAAGATGCAAAGAGAAAAATGCGTGGTGGCTGGAAGAAGAAGAAGAAGAGGGCTGCCCGGAAGAAGGAGTCACGTGGTATTAAACGTAAAAGGCTATCAAAAAAGAAGTGCTGTAAGCGAATGAAACCTATGGTTGACCACTTTTTTGACTGATATAAGCTAAGGACATTGATCTCATGAATCATAGTTTGTTTACCACTTGTCGAGAGAGGAGTCACTATTTCTAACTCGCCATGGCACGCTTCATCCACCCATGTAGTTCATAATGCTGTAAATCGGAGCTGTCCCTTTTTGAGCTGCCTCTAACCCAAGTTTCTATTGAGCACAGTGACTTTATTACAATTAACCCTTTAAACACAATTAGTTCCCCGAGTGCACCTATAGAATTCGTGATACCCAGCTCAGGCCCTTACTTTTTTGATCCAAGCTGTGTGCACATGTACGCTAAGCTACGTATAGCCCATTCTGATGGAACGGTCTGCGATGACAAATATGCTGTATACCCTGAAACAAACTTTCTGCACTCCATATTCAACCAGTGTGACGTATATTTAAATCAGACCAACATATCGGCAGGCACGGGGTACTATCATTTACGCGCCTATCTGGAAAATGTCCTCAACTTTTCCAAAGAAGCGAAGGCTACCTTTTTAAGTGCCGAGGGATATTATCAAACTAAAGATGCAAGTAGTATAAAGGACAAATTTAAAATTCTAAAAAAAAATATACGAGTGTTTGGACGGTTGCACACAGATTTCACTTTCCAGGAGAAGTTGCTTGTCAACGGGGTGGATATGAAAATAAAGCTCACCCGCACGAGTCCTGAGATCTGCTTAAATCTGGATGCTGATCAAGAAGAGGGTGCAAAGCCCGTTGTGGTTCACATTATGGACACATACCTCCGCGTACGGCGAGTGAAATTAAGTTCACCAAAACAACTAGAAATTGAGAAAAATTTACTAAACGCTACAGTGAAATATCCTATTAACAGAGTACAAATCAAACTATATACGGTTCCTGCAGGGTTGGCATCGAAGCAGATAGAAAACATTGCCCTGGGAAATCTTCCTAAAAGGATATTAATCGGTATGCAGGACCATGCTTCGGTGAATGGAAAATATAAAAAGAGTGCCTTTAAATTCGAGAATTTCGGACTTAAAAATATAACTCTATACGTTAATGGCACTGCTTTGGGAGGAACAATGGGTACGGACTATTCATCAGACGCTGTGTTACCTCTTTGTGCCAGAGCCTATAGTAATCTGACCCATATTGCAGGTGATTGTGATGAGCTTGGTAATGGGGTAACGCAGGAAGAATTCATTGATCAATTTAACCTTTATCCGTTTGACATTATACCTGACTTATCTGCTAGCGTAAATACCCATTTAACCCCACAGCAGAGCGGAAACATCTCAGTGGCTGGAATTCGCCAAGCCTATAGACGCTCCTATTAGTGTACTAGTATATCTCGAATCGCAAGCCCTAATAGAAGTAGATAGATTTAGGAGCGTTATCACTGACTTTTAAAATGGATGCTAATACACTTCAGAAAGTAATGAATAGTGAACGAGTCACACGTTCCAAATTTATCGGCGTGTTTGCGAAGAATGAAACATTGAGTTTGCCAAGTACGCGAGAATGCGGTAGTCTTATTGTGAACACAGATGTCATCGGTAATGAAGGGATTCACTGGATCGCTGTCTATTTTAAAAATAGACAGCGCCTGTACTATTTTGATTCACTCGGTACTCAACCTGGAGTGACCCTATTATTGTAAAATTTCTCTCAGTTACATATTCCCGAAGTTGTATGGAACCCGTTTTGTATACAAGGATATTTTAGTAATGTTTGCGGAATGTACTGCGCCTCATTTCTCATGCATATGTCATGTGATAAAGAATTTATAAATTTTTTAAATTTATTTGACCCGTGCCACACTCGCCGAAACGATGAAATGGTATGCAGACAGATAAAAATCCGTTTTCCAATTGTACGTACTCGTTGTATAGTATAATGTTTTTGTTCGTGTGTGTATATTTGTAACGGTATATTCTGTAGTTGGTTATTGTACTGATTTCTTTCATTTAATAAATTTATGAAAATATATTGTCTTCTTACCCCAAAAAGATCGAAAAACACTTACATTATTTCGGTGTGACATTCATTATGCTGACTGATCAGTATATCCTCCGTATTCATGACACGAGATTCTTCAAAAGATTGTATAACACGTGTCAAATCCTCATCGGACCTTAAAGGAATAATGTTCATTCTTTTAAAACATATACAGAGTATACAAACAAACCCCATTATGTGTAGATATCTTTGGTTCGAAGCTCATTTAAGAGGTAAATCCAAATAACATTTAAAACGATTGCCATAAAAAATTTCGATTTTAGCATAATGGCGGTAAGAGGTAAATCCAAATAACATTTAAAACGATTGCCATAAAAAATTTCGATTTTAGCATAATGGCGATAAGAGGTAAAAAAATAACATTTAAGACGATTGCCATAAAAAATTTCGATTTTTGGTGAGTATCTAAATGAAGTATTTGACGAGATACTACAACCCTCCATATATATAAATCATGTTTCTTGAATTATAGACACATTTCTATGGTAGTCCCTTGCGTCGGATTGTAAGGAGCGTCACTGCAAATATCTTCAACGGTTTGCGTTGGAAATAATTCATCACGGTCAATTGCGTTAAAAAGATTAATTACAGTTAATGCTGCAGTGTCACTTTCTTCATACAAATCCGGGGAGACGTACAGTTCGTGGTCCATGGTGGAGGAATGCACTGGCAGAGGGAATGATTCTTCACTGACGCGAAAATAGCTACTGTTACTCCAAACTGAAAAATATCCCCTTTTATATGGAAAATCGCCAAGCTCCGCCCCAAAAGATTAAGGCCAGATGTTCATAGTGATTGGCTGCCGGTGTAGCTGGGTGGAGCTATGATAAGTTTGTGTACCAATCCGCTATAACGGGTCCGGAGGAGTAATGGCATCTTTATATTTTCACCAATAGATTTAATGCTCGTATTACTCCTTGCTGTCTTTACCATGTCAATATTTTTCCCCCACTATTCCCGTATCATTAGTCACTAATGTAATCGAGAGGATTTTATAATAAAGAAATATATCCTAATTATATTTTTAAAAGAGCATTAGGTTTCTGCGTTAAACTGTGGGTCTAAGGCGGAGTGAAAACCTTTCCAATTCGGCGAGAAATTGCACTAGGGGACAACATTTCTTGAAAACTATTTGGTGTTTCTTATATAACTTTTGATGCTGATACCGGTTTCAGAATTTTTCTATCACCCATAGTTTTCGAGAAAATAATAATATTTCCATTTACTCAGAGTTTCCCGCAGATCTTATAGACAATGCAGGTCCTGTATATGAGCTTTAATTATCTCGATGAAAAAGTGAGCAATCATTCCCTGACGAGATGTATTTCTGAATCCACGTTAAACTGTGGGTCTAAGGCGGAGTGAAAACCTTTCCAATTCGGCGAGAAATTGCACTAGGGGACAACATTTCTTGAAAACTATTTGGTGTTTCTTATAGAACTTTTGATGCTGATACCGGTTTCAGAATTTTTCTATCACCCATAGTTTTCGAGAAAATAATATTATTTCCATTTACTCAGAGTTTCCCGCAGATCTTATAGACAATGCAGGTCCTGTATATGAGCTTTAATTATCTCGATGAAAAAGTGAGCAATCATTCCCTGACGAGATGTATTTCTGAATCCACGTTAAACTGTGGGTCTAAGGCGGAGTGAAAACCTTTCCAATTCGGCGAGAAATTGCACTAGGGGACAACATTTCTTGAAAACTATTTGGTGTTTCTTATAGAACTTTTGATGCTGATTCCGGTTTCAGAATTTTTCTATCACCCATAGTTTTCGAGAAAATAATATTTCCATTTTTTCCCAAAATATTATCAAGTACAGCCATCCCCCGTTTAACGACCGGGTTACGACCAGATCGGTAAACGAAAGCCTTGTTTTACGGCTTTGGTGCTTCTTCTTTTTCTTTTCTTTCATCTTCCTCCAAATGCTGTTGTTCTTCCAACTCTATCAGCTCTTCGTTTGTCAGCTCTCCCTCTTGGTATTCCACTAAGTTTTCCACATCTTCCACTTCTACTTCTAAATTGAGGGTATTGGCGAGTAACACTATTTTTCTATTAATTTCATCGACATTTTCAAACTTATCGAAGTCTTCGAAATTACCCACAGATCGTTTTAGGCACTTCTTCCAAATGCCTTTCATACACTTCGCAGTAACATCCTCCCAAGCAGTTGCAATGTTTTTCATACAATGCAAAACATTGTATGATTTCCAAAAATCGGTAAGATCGGTCGCGGTCGTATCCGCGGGTGGTCGATAAACGAGTAGGTCGTTAACCGGGGGATGGTTGTATTTTGAAATGTCGCATCGAGGTCTAGTATGAATTGTGCTAAATTTTCACTTCTAACACTAAATATTAAAAATCAAAGATTTAAGCAGTTAAGATGTAGTTAACTAAAAATTAAGGTAAATATTTTTCACATTATATTTTTATTTAAGGTAAATATTATTTTTATTTTTACTTACAAGTTATTAGTAATTTTTTCACAATTTTTTTTTTTTTGGCGCATCCGAATTAAACCTAAAAATGGCCCGCATCGGTTGGCCACCACTGGATTCCTTTATTTATTAATGAACAAAACTCTCGCTCTCTTTCTATATACATATATATATATATATATATGTACAGGGTGTCCCAGGAGGAAATGTCAAGAATGCACCATTTGACTCTTTGGGTATTTCTAAGTAGAAAGTATTATATCGACATGTGCCTGATTCCCAACCGTTACCGAGATACAGGCCTCTACATTTGGGTAACTAAAACATAATAAAAAGCCGATCTTAGATAATATTCAATGACATTTAATGATACACTGGCAACTGTGCAGATCCTCACATTATTTATTTACATTATTTATTTAGGTACGTCTTAACACCTGCTCACTGAGTCACGTTTCTTTTCAGGGTGTGTTGTGTACTCTGCAAACGTGGAGGTGCAGTGCTCAAGCAACATTTCAAGCCATGCCGGCAGTTTTCTCGAAAGAAGAATGCGCAGATATGAAGAAGGAGGGGGTCACTTTGAAACCATTCTGCAATAAGTGCAATAGTGTATTGTATGTTTGTACTTTTTGTAAACCACAAGTGTCATTAAATAGTATCTAAGATCGCCTTTTTATTATGTTTTAATTACCCAAATGTGGAGGCCTGTATCTCGGTAACGGTTGGGAATCAGACCCATATCGATATAATACTTTCTACTTAGAAATACCCAAAGAGTGAAATGGTGCATTCTTGACATTTCCTCCTGGGACACCCGTATATATATAATTATTAGTACTTTCATGTTTGCCTACCTTATTTCTTTCGCTAACTAACTAACTAACTAACTAACTAACTAAACTCAGCAGGTAGTCACCCTCCCCCAGAAGGTAGTCACCCTTCCCCAGTAGGTAGTCACCCTTCCCCAGTAGTTAGTCCCCCTCCAACAGCAGGTAGTGACTCTCCTTCCACGTTGGAGGGGACTCAGGCTCCTGCGGAGTTTGTCCCCTCGTTAGTGAGGGGCTCTTCAACTCCCGACAGCCCTGGCTGTTCGGGAAACGGCTCGTGCTAGGGGGCGGTCAGAACAGGGGAGGCTCCCTCCGTGCAATGCTTTTTAAAGCTAGGTCGATCAGGAACAAGTTTGGCGAGCTACGGGCGCTCTTAGCATCAGAATACCAGGATATCGTTGCTATCACCGAGTCCTGAATTCATACTGATCGTAGGGACTACGTTGGGGAGTTCGAAATTCCCGGGTATAGAATGTTTCGCAAAGACCGCACCCGTGGGGAGGGGGGTGGGGTACTAATATACGTCAGAGACACGTTGAGTCCGGTTGACTGCCAGTTCCGGTCGGAACGGGAGCTGCTTGGCGTCGATCTGAACGTGGGAGGGACGAACTATAGGTTAATCTTGGTGTACAGACCTCCGCATCTCCTCCTCGAGGAGGATACAGCCCTGTACACCGAACTCAGTAGCCTGCTAGGCGATAGGGTGTGTGTAGTTTTAGGAGACTTCAACTGTCGCGGCATAAAGTGGGAAAACAGGACTGCCGATGCTGAAGGGAAGAGGCTAGTTGACTTTGCTGATGAGAACTTCCTCACTCAGTGGGTCAACGAGCCTACACGAGGCGAAAGCGTTCTAGACTTAGTATTCACGACCGAAGACAACCTCGTCACTGGCCTCACCGTTGACGAATCGTTGGGCGAGGGTGTTCACGGTCTTATTAGGTTCCGTGTGTGCGTCCCTCGGGTGAAGCGTAGTAACTCGAGAGGCAGTAAGCTCGATCTGCGGCGGGCGAACTTTGTTAGCCTCAGGGATAGCGTAGGAGAGATGGGGTTAGAGGTTGGCGGCGATGTTGGGGGAGTGTGGAGTGCATTCCGGGACGAGTTTATGGTGCTGCAGTCTGCTGCCATACCCTCAAAACCGGTCACCCCTGCTTCAACGCAGCCTAAGTGGTTCAATCGTGACATCGCTTCGGCTATCCGAAATAGGAAAGTAGCGTATAGGAGGGCGAAGGCCAATCGTTCCCACGAGAACACTGAAGCGTATGTCCGCCTGTGTAGGGAAGTGAAGGCGAAGGTTAGGCTAGCGAAACGTAACGAAGAACTACGGGTGGCAAGCCTCTGCAAGGGGAACCCTAAGGAATTCTTCAGTTATGTTAATAGTAGAAAGCCCATTAGAAGCATGATAAAGGACGGAAGCGGCGTTCTGCGGACCTCCGACGCGGACATCGCTAATGTGCTTAACGAGTACTTTGCGGGAGTGTTCACCAGGGAGGATACCCGCGTCATCCCCGAGCCAGGCGTGAGGCACGAAGGTGCTGGCCTGGATAGTGTTAGATGTACCGCGACAGTCGTTGCCGATAGAATAGACAAACTGAGCGCGTTTAAGGCTCCTGGGCCAGACCAGTTTCTCCCCAGAGTGTTGCGAGAAGTACGCGACCAGGTGGCTCCCCACCTGGCTACAGTCTTCAACAAATCGTTGGAGATGGGCCAGGTGCCTGGTGACTGGAGGGAAGCCAACGTGACCCCTATCTTTAAGAAAGGGGATCACGAAAGTCCAGGGAACTATCGTCCCATCAGTCTCACTTCAGTTGTAGGTAAATTATTAGAAGGGATAATAGCTGATAGGATCGTTGACCATTTGGATTCCTACAAGCTGCTTGGGGACTCCCAACATGGGTTTAGACGGCATAGGTCGTGTCTCACCAACTTGCTCGAGTTTTTCCACGTCATGTTGAGTGAGTACGATAAGAGTAGGGTGATTGATATACTTTATCTCGACTTTCAGAAAGCCTTTGATAAGGTACCTCAGCGCCGGCTAATGGCGAAAGTGCGCGCGCTGGGTATCGGTGGGGAAATAGGTAGGTGGATTGAAAACTGGCTGAGGAATAGGCGGCAGAGGGTGGTAATTAAAGGGGCTAGTTCGGGTTGGGCCTCGGTCACTAGTGGGGTTCCTCAGGGTTCCGTTTTGGGGCCGCTGTTTTTTATCATTTACATAAATGATATCGACGGTGGCATCGTCAGTCGGATCGCCAAATTCGCTGACGACACCAAGCTTGGGGCCAATGTTGGGACGACCGAAGCGATCGAGTAACTGCGTGCGGACCTAGGTAGGATAGGAAAGTGGTCCGAAAAATGGCAAATGCCGTTTAACTTGGGTAAATGCAAAGTGATGCACATTGGCTACGCCAATCCCAAGTCGGACTACTCGATGTTGGGTAGTAATATCGAGGTGACTGATTTAGAAAAGGACTTGGGTGTGCTAATTAGCAGCGATCTTAAGTTTACGAAACAGTGCGTAGAGGTGGAAAAGAAAGCCCAGAAACTATTGGGTTATATCAGGAGGCAATTTCAGTTTCGGAACAAGGAGATTGTGCTCTCACTGTACAATTCCCTTGTTCGGCCGCACCTGGAGTATGCTGTGCAGTTCTGGTCGCTCACCCTCAGGAAAGATATTGAGAGGCTGGAGCGAGTGCAGGCGACGGCCACAAAGTTAATCCCTTCCGTTAGGCATATGGGCTACAATCGACGGTTAAGCGCCCTGAACTTGTTTTCGCTTGAAACTCGGAGGCTGCGCGGTCAACTGATCGAGGTTTTCAAGCTCTTACGCGGGTTGAACGATGTCGATTTTAGAAGTATGTTTAGTTTAAATGATAACCCAACTCGCAACAATGGTTGGAAGTTGGATTTGAAACGGTTTAGGACTAGTGTGTGTGGGAATTACTTTACGTATAAGATCTGTGACACATGGAACAGGTTACCTTCGGAAGTTGTGAACAGTTCCTCTGTGGATCAGTTCAAGAAAAGGGTAGACGAAATCTTGCACACTATTTGAGTGTGTAAAGACATTTAGGACCTCAGTCTGCGGAAATTTCTTTTCCTATAAAATAGTTAATATCTGGAACCAACTTCCCTCAGAGGTTGTTTCCAGTCAAAGTGTAAATGTGTTTAAAAATAGGCTAGACGAAGTACTGAATACTCTCATAGTTTAAGACTAAAACATAAGAAAACTCTGCAGGAGATCGCTTGCACAGTGTCTCTGTGAGCAAGCTAAATATAGAGCTATTTATATATTCTCCACTTTCCTGTAAAATTTCCTTGGCTACTTTTCCACGGTCAAGGTATTTTCTTCAACCTTTTTCTGTACCTGCCTCTGGCACGGAGGGAGCGGAGGGTGGGGAGAGAGCCTTCTACTTTTCTATCCAGTTTTCTACTACTGCTAGGATAGTTGAAAGAAAAATAAACTTTTACAAAATTTTCCCTGGCACCCATTGCCATTGGTACCTCCTCGGTATGGGCCGCAAGGCCTTTTGAGGTACTTCTTTTCCTTGTAACTCCTTGTAACTCTCTCTCTCTCTCTCTCTCTCTCTCTCTCTATATATATATATATATATATACACATAATTATTAGTACTTTCAGGATCGCTAAGAAAGGGAGTCAAGAGGGTGTACCGAAAATTCAACCCACGAAAATTCCCCCCAGTAAATTCCACCCAAGGAAAATTCCACCCACGAAAATTGCACCCACCCAAAGAAAATTAGTTTAACCAATCGTCAATGCCGTACAGTATAAAGAATCCTCTTCTCTTAATACATAAAAATAAATAAATAAAAAAAAATTTATTGTTTTTTATTTATTTTTTTAGGTTAATTGTACGCCCTTGACGATTGGTTAGGTTAAGTCGTGATAGTTTGGTGAATTTTTGCTACCCGTGACCCGCACGAAAAACCTATCAGATCATAAATGAAAGACTGAAGAGACTAGTGGAGCGCTATAAAAATACAGATAGTTTAGAGTTCCTCAAGAGCATTGCATACAATCTTCATTAAACGTCGAATAATTATATCTTTTACTTATAAATCTTTTACTTATTACTGTAATAAATTTTTAATAAATTTATAAATAATAATACACATTTTAAACTTAAACAAATTTTCTTTGGGTGGGTGGAATTTACTGGGAAAAAAAAAAAAAAAAAAAAAAAAAATTATTTATATATATATACATATATATATATATATATATATATATATATATATACATATATATATATACTGTATATATATATATATATATATATATACACAGGGGGCGTCCCAAAAAAATGTGTATACACACTTTAAATAATTATAAAGGCAGTGTTTATTAAAATACATTTCATTTTCAAAATGTAATAGAATCTACAGACATTTAATTGTTTTGTCAACGCCTGTTTTCAAACTGACGTCCGTTCTGGTCCAGGCACTGCTGATAACGCGAAGCAATGGAATCGCAAACATCACGAAACATTTCGTTTGGTATTTGTGTGCATTCTCGTTCAATGGCTGCTCTCAATTCAGCGACTGTTGCAGGTTTTATAGCGTAGACTTTGTCTTTTAAGTATCCCCATCAAAAAAAGTCTAGTGGTGTGAGGTCTGGTGAACGCGGAGGGTATTCTACGAAACCCCTTCGTCCAATCCACATCCACATCGTGCCAAGTACCACTCGCAATACTCCACTCTTCGGTCCGGATCATCTTCATTAATAGCATGGACTAATATTGGAATGTAACTTTTCCATTGACAGCGCTTCAAAATGCGTTGGACAGACGATTCTGAAATTCCTACCTCACGACTCGCATGCCGCACAGATTTTCTTGGACTTTGGTGATACGTTTCCAGTACTCTTTCTTGCTTTGTGGGGCTTGTCGATGTCCGTGGTCTTCCGGAACGCTTCTTGTGGACATTCTGAACAGTTCCATCGGCTTCAAACTTATCTCTAATTCGAGTGATGGTAAGTCGCGTTGGTGGATCTGTTTGAAACTCCCTCCTAAACTGTCTTTGCACTTCAACTGCGTTTTCACACTTCCAGTAGCATTTTAGAATGAATTTCCTTTGTTCAAAGCTTAGTCTGACTGCCATTATTAATTCTAATGGGATTAACTTGGAAAGAAAGAAACATCAATTGAGCTATCAGCTGTTAAAGTGTGTATACATTTTTTGGGGACGCCCTGTATATATATATATATATATATATATATATATATATATATATTATATATTATATATATATATATATTATATATATATATATATATATATATATATATATAATATATATATATAGATAGGGTGTCCCAGAAGTCTGGACTCATAGGGAAAATAGACATTATATCTCCATACTTCGTCGCGACAGTTATTTTTACATAATATATAGACAGTATATATATAAATAAAAAATTTTATACCCAAACACCTCTCCCACTGCTGTGAGGTCCCGTCAGGAAGGGCCTCAATCACTCACATTCAATTCATTAGCTGTCACGACAATAATGCACCTGCCTCAGGGTGTAATGAAACTTCCTTCACCCCATCCCTCCATCTCCTCCTCGGTCTACTCCTCCCCCTTTCCCCCTCCTCTTTACCATCCTCTCCTCACTCGTCCTCTCCATATGCCCAAACCATTTTAACACCCTATCATCTGCTCCCTCCAAAAGACTCCTTCGACTCCCACACCTCTCACGAATAACTTTCTCACACGATCAATCCGCTTCACCCCACAGATCGCCCTCAAGTATTTCATTTCCAGTACATCTATCCTTTTCGTTTCCTTCGCATTCGCCACCCAATCTTCACATCCATACAACACTGTTGGCACAACTATACCTCCATACATACCCAGCTTCGCACCAATAGACACTGATCTTTCCTTCCAAACACTTTTTAGGGCACCCAGTACCTTTGCCCCTTTTTCCACCCTGTGACCCACCTCCGCCTTCATAGTCCCGTTCCTCACCACATCCACCCCTAAGTATCTGAAACATGCCACTTCTTCCATTTCCTCCCCATCCAAACTTACACTCAGTCGCTCACAAACCTCCCTTTTACAGCACTACATAACCTTACTCTTATTCACATTTACTCTTAGATTCCTTGTTTCACACACCCTTCTTTCACACACCCTCCCGCCACCAGAGCCGTATCATCCGCATACAACTGAGTCACTTCCCAAGAACCTCCCCCGGCAACATGCTTTGCCCCCTCTCGCTCTCCATGACCCTTGTATTCACCTCTTTAATGTCTATAAACACATTAAACAACCATGGAAACATCACACAACACTGCCGTAGACCCACTTTCACCGGAAACCACGCACACATGCTCTACTCTCTCGGTAAAAACTTGTCACCACGTTCAACAACAACCCATGCACTCGATACAGCTGCAGCACTTTCCACAACGCCTTTCTCTCAACCCTAGTATACGCTTTTTCAAGATTCATGAACGTCACATACAAATCTCTTTCTTTTTCCAAAACATATATATATATATATATATATATATATATATATTAGTACATATTATTTTCTCTCTACACTTACTGTATGTCTTATACGTGTAAACATGGAACAATAAAAATTTAATTGAAATTTTAATTAAGTGTCATGCATTTCATCGATACTGATTTGAATAAAAAAATTTATATTATAATACATACAGGGTGTCCCATAAGTCCGGCATCATAGGAAAAATAATAAAAAAAGGCAAAACAAAAGCTTTTATTTACAGAACGTGCTCAATATGTATTGTTCCGTCACCCATTCACAAAATTCCATCCGCCGGTCGGGATCATCATCGCTTAATTTCTGTAGGATCTGAAGTTTATATGGATGCCATTTGTGAGCCAGAAGAATGCGATGGATGCTACTTTTCGACACTCCTGTCTCGGCGGACAATCGCCGAAGACACTTATTCGGACTTCTGTTAAAATGAGCCTGGATAGCAGTCGCTCTATCATCGTCAGTGGACCTCCTTGAAGGTCCACTGCGTGGTTTATCTTCTATGGATCCTGTTTCCTTAAACTTTGCAAAAAGTCTGCTAACACAACTCTGTGTTATTGGCTCGCGGTCTGGATGCAGTCTGTTAAATTCAGCAGCGGCCTCTCTCTGACTCCAATTTCCTATGAGTAGAATTATCTGGATTTGTTCTTCCTTGCTCACAGACATTATGGCCTGCAGAAAGAGAAAAATATGAATTACGGTTTGTAGAAATAGAAAAATATGAATTTCTCCTATGATGCCTGACTTATGGGACACCCTGTATATGTATATATATATATATATATATATATATATATATATATATATATACAGGGTGTCCCGTAAGTCTGGACCCATAGGGAAAAATAATAAAATTACAAAATAGTCCAAAAATTTATTACATAATCTGTTCAAAGTGTCCGCCGTTGTGTCGCACACATAGTTGAAGACGTAATCTCCACTGCGACAGCACTTTCTGAATCACAGTCGCAGAAATTTCTTGACACGCCTCCACAATGCGTGCTTTAAGGTGGAAAATGTTCTGAAGTTTGACCTCGTACACTTTGGCTTTCAAGTGGCCCCACAAATAAAACTCCAGCGGAGTAAGATCATAATAAAAATAATAAAAATAATAATAAAAATAATAAAAAAATATATTATAAATAAATTTTTGGACTATTTTGTAATTTTATTATTTTTCCCTATGGGTCCAGACTTACGGGACACCCTGTATATATATATATATATATATATATATATATATAATGAAAAGGTTTACTGGCAGACTATAGTCTATGTGACAAATATTATTAATACAATTGACAGTTCATATACTAAGGATAGAAATATATACTATTGATTAGAAATAATATTGTAATGTCGAAGTTAAGTGGAGCTACAGAAAGACGTTTTCGTACCAAGAAGTCCATAGCTTAGACTGCAGGGTTCCCCAACCTTTTTGTGCCGAAGAGCACATTCAAGATTACCGGTAGTGCGGCGGGCACCATTTACTTTTTCAAGGCAAATTCAAGGCAGTACGATGAACAAGGATGGGCTAACTAAGAGGCTAACTAAGAATCTTAGAAAAATGATGAAAACGATAACTTAATTTATTTATAAAGAAATAATTATTTTCAAATAAATGAGCATCTGTTTCTGTAATTAACTACTAAAATTTAATAAAATGTTAAGTATGTTACATATTTTAAATATTTAGTAACTAAATATTTAAAATATGTAACATACTTAACATTTTATTAAATATTTAAATAAAAACTTATCAATCGTAGTCAGTCAGTGGCGGGCACACGCAAAAGGGTCGGCGGGCACCATGGTGCTCGTGGGCACAGGGTTGGGGACCCCTGGGCCTCAGAGGATAAATGGCAGGACTCATGGTTAGGTTGGATGATCGGGTTGGTTGATTTTTTAATTCTTTGCATTAGACTGTGTTGAGCACGTCTTGTTACCTTCGGGAAGCTCGGGACATTGCGGGTAGCAAACATTTGCGAAGCTGAGCATCTCGGCGGTAATTTATGTAAGAGTCTAAAAGACCTGTTGTACAGCAAATTTAGAGTTCTGCCAGAACCTTTTTTATAATTCACCCACAGTTGCTATCCGTATATATTACTGCAGAAAGTACGAAAGAGTGTCATTAGCTTCACTTGTACATACTCGAAAGTTCCTTATGGTAATGTTCGCTTTAGCACACAGGCTTCGAGATTGTTTTCTTATATCCGAGTCATCACTCAAGGAGCTGGTAATAGTTTGACCCAAATATTTAAACTCTTGTACTTCCTCAAATACTTCACCATTCATTTTAAACCTTATATCAGCTGGCTGATTACAGCTTTTAGGATGAAATTGCATAACCTTAGTTTTTCTAACATTAAAAAGAATATCATGTTTCTGCGAATACTCCTCGCAGACTTTTAGTAACCGATCCAGACCTTTAACAGAGGGTCTTATTAACACCATATCATGGGCATAAACTAAGTTATTTATCCTTGTGTTATCTATACAACATCCCAGTGTTGCCTCATTAAGTGAAGCAATTAACCCGTCGATGTACACATTAAACAGCAAAGGGGAGAGCAAGGAGCCTTGTCTCACCCCGCAAGAGGAGCCAAAACACTCGAATAGTACATTGCCCCACCTAACAGTGAAAGATTGGTGGGAATACCAAAATTTCAATAAATTTAATACGTACATGGGAACCTTCCTGTCTTCTAGTTTTGCAAATAAAATACTGTGGTTCACCTTATTATATGCCTTACTTATATCTAGGAAACAGCTATAAATAGTTGAATTACTGTCAATGTATTTAGATATTGTTTCTTTAAGTACATAGATACACGGGTCAGTTGAGTGGGACCTTTTAAAGCGAAACTGATTAGGTGTCCATAGGAAATCATTTAATCGGCGTAACAAGAGTTTTTCTAGTACTTTCGAGAAGCAGGAAGCGACAGCAATAGGCTTGTAATTATTGCTGGACAGAATGTCTCCTTACTTATTTTTGACCAGGGGCAAGATATACTGTATACCCTCATGAACTCTGCAGGGATATAGCTATGAGCCAGCATGGCTGATAGGAGCAATGATATATACAGAAATACTACGTCATTGGCATATTTTAAGTGCTCATTCGATAAGTCATCTACCCCTGACGCAGAATCAGTCTTTAACTCTTTAATTATCTTAAGATTATCCCTACTCACACTGTTAAGAATGTTAGAATAGTGGTTTTTCCACAGCTTTGCAATTTCATCCTCCCCCGACACCCCATCGATTGTCGGAGGGAGGACATTTTTGACACCCGTCTGATTCTTAACAAATTTCAAAAATTTGTTATTATCGTTATTTATGCGAGCTTCACAGGCTTTTGATGCTCGAATAGACTCTTCTTCCTGTTTACATCGCCTTATGGCCGCCTTATGCTGACCCCAACTTCTACACATATTCAAGTATACTGGTCCTAATCTGGGTCTACCATGAAAGAACCACAAATCATAGGCGTCTTTCGATTCCCTCTTCAGGGGGGCCAATAAAATCATTCCATCCATGAATAATCTTAGTATGATAGTTGTAAGATTTAATCAGGAGGCTTCCTGCTTCTCTTAACAGGGATATTATCTTACTATAATACCTATCTATGAGTTTACAGTGAGAATCATTTGAGCAAGGATTATTACAGGCAAGGTGCAAAATTTCTAAATTATTAAAGAGGTGACTTGTTCTGTCTTTGTATTCTATTCTCTGCTGCATCGTAACACTGGACCAATCGACGCGATTATTCTTACCTATTGAGTTCTTGTTAAGTCGTGTTGCGCTTAAATTGGTAACGTTAATTAATATTTCTAATGGTCTATGATCAGAAAGAAGGAAATCATGCAGAATATGAACTCTAACAATTCGATCCTTTAGATTATTACTAGTGAGACAATGATCAATCCACCTGGTGGTACCACTCATATCACTAACGTATGTAAAATTACCACTGGCTACCCCTAATACATCGACATCACTTATACTTAAATTGGCCGACTCGCACATGTTACCCAATTCTACAAAGAATTCCGAGTTCACATGTGCGTTAAAGTTCCCCATTATTATACAGTGAGAATATTTGGGGTTATCTGATAATGACTTAATTTTGTACAGCAAATCAATGTATTCATCTAGATTACTGCCCTTGTTATATGGTAAATAGCAGTTTACAATTAATATACAATCATTGTTCACTTGTAATTCAATGCCTAACAACCTTACATTATCGCTTGTTAAACAATTTATATGTTTCGACAAATTTTTCCTTATTAAGAAAGCAACACCACCAAAAGGCCTACCGTACATTAATTCAGCTGACAAATCTACTGCTGATGACGCATGGTACATAAAGTCATCATGGATGGTAGAGAGGAATTTTAGCTCTTGCTTAGGTAGCCAGTGCTCCTGCAGGAGTATCAAATCTGCACTGTCGCAGATTTCATGAACATCTACAGTTGAATTCCTCACTGACCTTACATTATATGAGACTATTTTCAACAAGCTATCCGCCATGACTGATAGAGAATTTATTATTAGTAAGATTATTATTATTTTACACAGTACAACTTTCAGGCATTACCGTTATGGCGCCTATTATTATTATTATTATTATTATTTTGCACGTTATCAAATCTCCTGGAAAAGTGAATGAACTCCTTAACAATAATACCGTCTGGCCATTGACTCATACGGGTTGAAATGAGCATTTACACCTTTAATTATTACTTTAAATGAGTTATAATACGGAGGTTTCGTGTTTAGTTTATTAACGATCAATATACTGTGTTCACCAATGACTTCTTCCATCATGTGTCGAATATCGCTTGCCTCGTTCGAGAGCTGAATTCGCGACACAAAGAGGATGAGATTCCCCATCGGTGGACTCGCCGCGGAGACCGGTTAAGGAAACCTTCGGGAAGGGCGCCTGTTAACAGTTACCCACCCGTCGTCCTCCTCCCTCGATCTCCCTGAGGCAGGGCTCGCCTGCCTGGGGGATGTGTAGCACAACCTTTGGGGATAGGAGGCCCCTCCCTTACTCTGTGGCTTGGTGAGGGTCTGTTAGCGGTGTTTATAACCTGACGGCAGCGCGTGCCCATCCTTCTTCGGTGGGAGGGGGGGGGAACTGCGCACCGAGCGAGGCGTAATCGAACACCTCTCCTCTGCAGTGGGAGGCAGGGAAGAGCGCAATGATGCCTCGTCTCTCGGCATTGGACCGTCCCTGTTCCTCAGTGTGAAATCGGGAGCAGGGGTCCTTTCCTGAACGGGAGGGGGGTTGACCGGTACCCCTGCATGCTGAGTTTCCACCCTACCCTCATTGGGGGGGGGGGAGTTGGAGGTGGGGATTTCGTTTCCCTCGCTGCCCGACGTGCTTCTTGGAGATCTGGCTTGCTGAACTACTTCCGAGTAACTGGGCTTTGGGAGGAGCGTCTCTTTCAACGCATCTAACTCTGACCGGAATTGTTCTAGCGAAATCGCGTTTTTCTGATTTGACACCACATGTTGGTGTTTCAGTTCAACTATCGACTTTTGTACCTCATTATACTGTTTGAGGAGCACCGAGACGTCTACGTCACCCATAGTGATTACCGGTATTCGATGGAAGTTAGTAACGTAAAAGGTAATATTGTTCTCATTATCCGGGAGGGTCGACACTTTATTTATAATGTCTTTCAGGGTATTCTCGTTTCTAGAATTACCCCTACGAGTTGGGAGGGTAGCACTGAACAGGGTATTCAATTGTACCCTCGCATGTTCTATTTCTTCTGAGTCATAAAAACCATGACAGACAGATACAAGAAGGTCTGACCTAATATGATCTACTTTGTCAACTATAAAACATAACAATGGATTTTCTACAAGATTTACAGCAGACGACCCCATTGTATCTGTAACGGCTTCCGGGGGAACGTAGCTGGTGGGGGTGGTTGGGGGTGGAGATGGGGGGGAACGCCGAAAGGGGTCCCACTTCTCGTCCCTTTAAATCATGCTTGGGATACCAACGGTTCAATGCTCAGGCATCTTTTCACATTAATTATGTAACTATTACTAACTATGACACAAAAAGTATACACGCGGAGTCACTGTACGATTATACCGTAATGAAACATACATTTCCCGCGATCACCGTCAAAACTTTTACTATTAAACGGAAGATTCGCAGTGTATATGGTGGGGGTAGGGCGGGAGAGGGGAACGGGATGGGGATGCTACAAGAAGTGCCCACTCCTTGTCCCTTTAAATCATGTATGCGGGTAAGTTCGTAAATATATCTAAAGTAATATAACCTATTTATTTGCTTGGTCTTTCATTTAAGATTTCAGAGCCTTTACCTGGCCTTTTGAAAATATTTTTAACAGTTTATGTTGTTAAAATTCACTCATTCGTTCGTAATTTTAAAGGGCTCACTCGCTCGTTCGTTCGTATGCCCGCTATTTCAAGGTCATTGTTTCATACCTCATAGGTCCAAGAAGGTAGTGGTGGATGTCGCTAGAAAATTTTGAGGATATATTATATGTATTATTATTAATTAAGTATTGTGGACCATCTAATAAGATTGCAACTGGGTAATCTTGGCACATTTACAAATTTTATTGCATAGGTAACATACCGGTTCACTGACTTTAAACCCTGTTAATTTGATAGTAAGACGGAGCACAAAACTGACAAGCGTCACTGGCACTGGCACTTATATATATATATATATATATATATATATGCATAACCATGCCTTTTTTTACACTTAAGTGAAAAATCCTTCACTTGGATCGAACTCGGCCCTCTAGCTCGGAGATACTGGTTCACCATTCGGATATGACAGGAGTTATTCAGTTATAGCCGAATGGTCAATGCAAGCGTCTCTGAGTCAGAGGAACCGTGTTCGAATCATTGTGAAGAGTAAATTTTACAGAGACTGTATATACAAATACATATACCTTTCAAATGTTCTGTGCGATGATTCCTCGCTTCATGGAGGTCAAGCTTGTTGTCCCTCCTCCGTTTTATATATATATATATATAATATATATATATATATACATATATATATATACAAGACCGTAGCCAGAGCTTAAAAACAGACGAGGCGAAAATAGCCCTACTTGGGAAGTTGGGGGTCCGGGGCCATGCTCCTTCAGAAGATTTTTTTAATCCTAGCACAAAATCATGCACTTTGAGCGTATGGTAACTGGAGTGAATTGGACAATAACAACTTCATTTAAATGTTGCTACTCTGTTTTTATTCATGTTATTTGTGGTTTGAGTGCATTACATTGATATGATCAGAAACGAGGGGCGTACCTGAAGTATTTGGCACCCGGGGCGGATCCTTCCTTTGGCATCCCCCCATAAATAATTGTAAAACTTAAACACATAGAAAAATATATTATGTTTGCAAGTAGATTTTTAAACAGTACAGTACTCTCATAAGCAAATTGGAAATAAGAAAAATGCAGGACATTAAAAATTCAGTGAACAGGTAATACTGCATTTTATTTTATACAAAAAACACAGGAAATCCAGTCTCAACGCTCAGCCTATTCTTCAAAGATAAATAGAGAGGATTCTGCTTTCGAGCCTTAATTTCTACAAATTGATCAATGACATCATCAAAATTCACCTTCTTTGCATATTTATGTTCGATTGAAAGTAAAGCCAGATTTGTCAATCTTATTTGACTCATGGTCGAGCGAAAGAAATTTTTTATCAATTTCAATTTGGAAAAACTTCTTTCACATGAAGCAATAGACACAGACAGTCAAAAAGAATCTCAAACACAGTGACAAGTTTGGCAAAGATTCACAAAAATCCCATTTCACAAACTCCAGAAACTGCAATGCTGTCCATTTCTTTGCCTCTTCAACGCTGATTTTGGCAGCTTCCAAATGTCTCCGAAGTCGTCCAATTTCCACACTGATATCTTCATCAGAGAATTCATCGAAAATCTGAGTCAAATTTGGAATATACTTCCGAAGTTCTTCTGTTGCAACAACCAAAGTGTTTGCCTGAATAACAGCGAAGATTGACAGAATTTGATCCATTGCCTTAGAACGAATCTACAATTCTTGATGAAAGCGATCAAGACATTCAAACATAGCCCTTTTTACTTCCTCTGGCAATGTGAGACCAGCATCCTTTGCCATCTCTCCTGCCATCCTTTTTCGGAGCTTTACTCTCCCTCTTCTCTCCATAGAAATGTCCATTTCCTCACACTTTGTAGTTGCATAATGAATGGCCCTCTCCACAATTTCATTGCGCTGATCTTCAAGAAACAGTTTTAGAGCTTGGAGCTTAACAATGCACTTTTCAAGGCTGATTCCAACTGTTTGCAAATACTTTTGTATGAGATTAATTTCTTCCAGGACTTCATACCTCATGTATGTGGAGTCAGTGTCAAATGAACAAGACTTGGAATGTCAGTTGCAGCCAGCTGGCTATGCTCAACAAACTGATGACTGAAACGTCAACAAACGTTCGCCTTTCGATGTAATTTTTATCAAATATTTAATTTTTCAGCTCTCCCGATGGTACCCCCCTCCTGGCTGTCACCCGGGGCGGACCGCCCCCCTCGCACCCCCCTTAGTACGCCACTGCCAGAAACTAGTTCTTATCATTTGCTACTTGACTGATGGCTGAAGGTAAAATCCTATTTCTGTTAATTTCTTCATATTTCCTTTGAAATTCAATTTCCTCATTGATCCAAAATGTCCGTTAAGCCAGACGAGGCGCCGCCTCGTCTGCCTCAACGTGGCTACGGGTATGATATATATATATATATATATATATATATATATATATATATATATAACCTTAGGTTAGCTTCCGCCCGAATTGTTCATTTTGACGAAGGTCAAGCTTTTCACTCCACCTTAGAGACCTAGAGTTTAACGTGGAATCCGAACCACGCCCCATCAGCAGCCCAGCGTCTTAGCCACTAGGCCACCTAGGGTACCCATTTATCTACCAACCACTTTCTTTATTGTGTGGAAGGATGAACAGCTGGGTTTTGCTGCGCGTCGGCTGCCATCGGGTCTCGAACCCCGGGGACGATGGGTTCGTAGTCAGCGATGCTAATCACTACACAACCGAGGCGCATATATATATAATATATATATAGTGTGTGTGTGTGTGTGCTGAATCCATACTACAGTTGTAGAATAATTTTACCAATCATTAAACCATATTTTGTTGAAATAAGTCTCTCAGTGTGCGCGCTATTGAAAAAAACGTCTCTATAAATAGGTTTTAATTGTTTTAACCGACGTACCTCAATCAAGTGTGGAGAAAAATGTACCCCGAACATTTTTTTTAATGTATATAAAACGTTAATCATTAAGCGCTTTTTCTTGAATTTATGAATATTCTTCTGTATAGAGGGTTGACAAAAGTAAATAGACAACTTCAGTTTTTCCAGTGTTTTAATTTAATAATACTCGAACAAGTTAATAAATAACAACGGATTTATTGAATCATTATATTTAAAATCGCGTTGCTTTCCCCTTTTCATTATTATGTAAAGCTGATACACGATTTGTTCTAAAGGATTCGTTCTTGAGGACAATCATCGTTGTGTCTATTTACTTTTGTCAACCTTCTGTATATGAAAAAGGAATAAACTCGTGTTGAGAAACGTCGGCGTTTTTACTCGAAATAATGGGTTCGTTTAATTATATTATTAATGAACTTGAGTAATAGGCTTTCCTACATCCAAGAATGAAATGTAGCTCCAAATTATACTCCAGTAACGGCAAACACTGTACAGTACATACAAAATTACAGTGAAACTGGATTGTCTAACGTCACGACTGAAGAATCTTTATTTTACAGGTTCCGTTGCGGGAACCAGTTATTTTGTACTTTGACTATCGTTAACCCTTATTACCGTTACCCTCATTACTGGTCAAAACTATAAAACTGCACTGCAAAAATAATTTTTTAAGTTACAACAGATTTCTAAATACATTTTGTCAACATTTTAAATACGGTTAAGGTTAAACACGCTCTCACTTCCGATTTACTTCTGAGCATCTTTAGAGATCTACTGTATTTGATACAATATTACAATGTGGCCCATGCATAATGCGAGGTAAACAAAAAATAAGGATTACGCTTGGGAACTTTTATTGACGAAACAGGAGTATATTTCACAAAAATAACCTTCGTTAACCTTAGTTGTTGCTTCT
>JAJOZX010000749.1:0-20000 GCA_023014485.1 Bathynomus jamesi | reverse complement strand
TACAATTTATATTACTATTTCCGGTCGGACTGTAACTCCCTTCAGATATGAAAGGGTTAAATAAACCTCGGCAGCATTATTCACTCTGCTATATAACATCGCGTTGTCTCCATGCTGAGAACTGTTCTCGCCATTCGTGAGACCGTGCAAAGGCTACTCGATGTTAACCAATCATTTTTATATTCTCCATGCATTTAATGCGTATTATACGCAATAATAAAGTCTACTTTTGTTAAAATCGATTTCATTTTATCGTGGCGAACCTTTTCATATCGATTCTGCGATGAACAACTTTTTTTTAAACATTAATTGCGCTTGATGTTAGAAGTGCGGTATAGAATCTTGAGATTGGTTTTGTGCGCTGATTGTATCTATCTGAGAAATTGGAATCATGGACTGAAACACGTTGTTAATAAGATCAATTCTGCAGAAACTTTTCTGAAACAAGCATTAAGATGGTCTATCTTTATCTTCGTTCTCGGTGCAGTTGACAAGGGAAAAATTGTTTCTGAATTTTTCCCTATTTTCTTGCTCCTTTTTTTTTTATTTTATCGATTTCGAAAATAATTTACATTATTATAGTCTTTACTCTGTCACTTCATTTTTTTCATTTACAGATTCGTAATGAAAAGTTTGTAAATAAGGTTGAAATCATAAAATCAAATATATATATATATATATATATAATATATATATATATATATATATATATATATATCAGCAAACAACCACATGGAAAAGGAAACACAAAGTCCGAGCGCTTTCGTGATATATTCACATTATTCTTCCTTGATAATGTGAATATATCACGAAAGCGCTCGGACTTTGTTTTTCCTTTTCCTGTGGTTGTTTGCTGATTAATAAGGTCACGTGTTATTTTGTGATTTTAGTGCATATATATATATATATATATATATATATATATATATATATATATATATATACACAAAGGAATACAAAGGACACCAAAGAGCAACAGATCGGCTGATCTCTACGAGGCTGTTTAATTAAGAAAAAATCAAAGATAAGTCAAATTTTTAAAGCAAAGCAAAAAATGGAGGTTAAAAGAAAGGAAGAATATTTAAAGTTAAGTGAAAATTTTAAAGCAAAGCAATGAAGGGCGTTTAAAGAAAGAGAGACATTTTTAAAAGTAAAGAGGAGAGAATCCGATATACTGTGTATGCTTCAAGTAATCACTAACTTCTTCATGGCGAAGTTACATTAATTATAACGAAGTCTCTAACGAAACGTTGGCTTTTTTATTTGTTTTATAGTATTTCTGTGCGTCGGCGTATATAATATTCTTAAAGGAAAACATAGGGCAAAGACGAATTATTTTTTAATGTAGGAAGGAGGGGCCAAGGGAGAATGCCCACAAAAAGGACCCCTTCCCCATAAAAGAAGAAGAGCCAAAATCAAGATTCAAAGTTTTCGAAATGCCTGAATACGCTGCGTTTGAAAGATTAAAGGTAACAGACAGGGGGAAAGATGGATTGAGGAAGATTGTTCCAGAGTTGACCGGCTGAGTAGATGAAAGATTGAGAAAATTGATTAACCCTTGCATTAGAGAGAGTTGGGCAGAAAAGGAATGAGAATACACCGAAAGTCTGTTACTCCTCAGGAAGAGGCATGCAGTAAGAGAGTTCATAAATGCAGGGTCCGTTATAGTGGCGATAGTAGAGAGAGAGAGAGAGAGAGAGAGAGAGAGAGAGAGAGAGAGAGTGAGAGTTACAAGGAAAAGAATACCTCAAAAGGCCTTGCGGCCCATACCGAGGAGGTACCAATGGCAATGGGAGCCAGGGAAAATTTTGTAAAAGTTTATTTTTCTTTCAACTATCCTAGCAGTAGTAGAAAACTGGATAGTAAAGTAGAAGGCTCTCCCCCCACCCTCCGCTCCCTCCCTGCCAGAGGCAGGTACGGAAAAAGGTTGAAGAAAATACCTTGACCGTGGAAAAGTAGCCAAGGAAATTTTACAGGAAAGTGGAGAATATATAAATAGCTCTATATTTAGCTTGCTCACAGAGACACCGAGCAAGCGAACTCCTGCAGAGTTTTCTGAGGTTTTAATCTTAAACTATGAGTGTGTTCAGTACTTTGTCTAGCCTATTTTTAAACAGATTTACACTTTGACTGGAAACAACCTCTGAGGGAAGTTGGTTCCAGATATTAACTATTTTATAGGAAAAGAAATTTCCGCAGACTGAGGTCCTAAATGTCTTTACACACTCAAATAGTGTGCAAGATTTCGTCTAACCTTTTCTTGAACTGATCCACAGAGGAACTGTTCACAACTTCCGAAGGTAACCTGTTCCATGTGTCACAGATCTTATACGTAACGTAATTCCCACACACACTAGTCCTAAACCGTTTCAAATCCAACTTCCAACCATTGTTGCGAGTTGGGTTATCATTTAAACTAAACATACTTCTAAAATCGACATCGTTGAACCCTCGTAAGAGCTTGAAAACCTCGATCAGTTGACCGCGCAGCCTCCGAGTTTCAAGCGAAAACAAGTTCAGGGCGCGTAACCGTCGATTGTAGCCCATATGCCTAACGGAAGGGATCAACTTTGTGGCCCTCGCCTGCACTCGCTCCAGCCTCTCAATATCTTTCCTGAGGGTGGGCGACCAGAACTGCACAGCATACTCCAGGTACGGCCGAACAAGGGAATTGTACAGTGAGAGCACAATCACCTTGTTCCGAAACTGAAATTGCCTCCTGATATAACCCAATAGTTTCTGGGCTTTCTTTTCCACCTCTACACACTGTTTCGTAAACTTAAGGTCGCTGCTAATTAGCACACCCAAGTCCTTTTCTAAATCAGTCACCTCGATATTACTGCCCAACATCGAGTAGTCCGACTTGGGATTGGCGTAGCCAATGTGCATCACTTTGCATTTACCCAAGTTAAACGGCATTTGCCATTTTTCGGACCACTCTCCTATCCTACCTAGGTCCGCACGCAGTTCCTCGATCGCTTCGGGCGTCCCTACATTGGCCCCAAGCTTGGTGTCATCAGCGAATTTGGCGATCCGACTGACGATGCCACCGTCGATATCATTTATGTAAATGGTAAACAACAGTGGCCCCAAAACGGAACCCTGAGGAACCCCACTAGTGACCGAGGCCCAACCCGAACTAGCCCCTTTAATTACCACCCTCTGCCGCCTATTCCTCAGCCAGTTTTCAATCCACCTACCTATTTCCCCACCGATACCCAGCGCGCGCACTTTCGCCATTAGCCGGCGGTGAGGTACCTTATCAAAGGCTTTCTGAAAGTCGAGATAAAGTATATCAATCGCCCTACTCTTATCGTACTCACTCAACATGACGTGGAAAAACTCGAGCAAGTTGGTGAGACACGACCTATGCCGTCTAAACCCATGTTGGGAGTCCCCAAGCAGCTTGTAGGAATCCAAATGGTCAACGATTCTATCAGCTATTATCCTTTCTAATAATTTACCTCCTACTGAAGTGAGACTAATAGGACGATAGTTCCCTGGACTTTCGTGATCCCCTTTCTTAAAGATAGGGGTCACGTTGGCCTCCCTCCAGTCACCAGGCACCTGGCCCATCACCAACGATTTGTTGAAGACTGTAGCCAGGTGGGGAGCCACCTGGTCGCACTTCTCGCAAAACACTGGGGAGAAACTGGTCTGGCCCAGGAGCCTTAAACGCGCTCAGTTTGTCTATTCTATGAGCAACGACTGTCGCGGTACATCTAACACTATCCAGGCCAGCACCTTCGTGCCTCACAGCTGGCTCGGGGATGACGCGGGTATCCTCCCTGGTGAACACTCCCGCAAAGTACTCATTAAGCACATTAGCGATGTCCGCGTCGGAGGTCCGCAGAACGCCGCTTCCGTCCTTTAAAGGACCTATCATGCTTCTAATGGGCTTTCTACTATTAACATAACTGAAGAACTCCTTAGGGTTCCCCTTGCAGAGGCTTGCCACCCGTAGTTCTTCGTTACGTTTCGCTAGCCTAACCTTCGCCTTCACTTCCCTACACAGGTGGACATACGCTTCAGTGTTCTCGTGTGAACGATTGGCCTTCGCCCTCCTATACGCTACTTTCCTATTTCGGATAGCCGAAGCGATGCCACGATTGAACCACTTAGGCTGCGTTGAAGCAGGGGTGACCGGTTTTGAGGGTATGGCAGCAGACTGCAGCACCATAAACTCATCCCGGAATGCACTCCACACTCCCTCAACATCGCCGCCAACCTCTAACCCCATCTCTCCTACGCTATCCCTGAGGCTAACAAAGTTCGCCCGCCGGAGATCGAGCTTACTGCCTCTCGAGTTACTACGCTTCACCCGAGGGACGCACACACGGAACCTAATAAGACTGTGATCACTCCCGCCCAACGATTCGTCAACGGTGAGGCCAGTGACGAGGTTGTCTTCGGTCGTGAACACTAAGTCCAGAACGCTTTCGCCTCGTGTAGGCTCGTTGACCCACTGAGTGAGGAAGTTCTCATCAGCAAAGTCAACTAGCCTCCTCCCTTCAGCATCGGCAGTCCTGTTTTCCCACTTTATGCCGCGACAGTTGAAGTCTCCTAAAACTACACACACCCTATCCCCTAGCAGGCTACTGAGTTCGGTGTACAGGGCTGTATCCTCCTCGAGGAGGAGATGCGGAGGTCTGTACACCAAGATTAACCTATAGTTCGTCCCTCCCACGTTCAGATCGACGCCAAGCAGCTCCCGTTCCGACCGGAACTGGCAGTCAACCGGACTCAACGTGTCTCTGACGTATATTAGTACCCCACCCCCCTCCCCACGGGTGCGGTCTTTGCGAAACATTCTATACCCGGTTATTTCGAACTCCCCAACGTAGTCCCTACGATCAGTATGAATCCAGGACTCGGTGATAGCAACGATATCCTGGTATTCTGATGCTAAGAGCGCCCGTAGCTCGCAAAACTTGTTCCTAATTGACCTAGCATTAAAAAGCATTGCACGGAGGGAGCCTTCCCTATTCTGACCGCCCCCTAGCACGACCCGTTTCCCGAACAGCCAGGGCTGTCGGGAGTTGAAGATCCCCTCACTAACGAGGGGGCAACTTCCGCAGGAGACTGAGCCCCCTCCAACGTAGGAGGAGGGTCACCCACCTGTACTTCGACGCACCCTTCAGTCGAAGGTATGTCCGCCACCGGCTCATCCTCATCTCTCCCCGGTGGGGGCCCATCATCTCTCTCACAGAGAGAGAGAGAGAGAGAGAGAGAGTTACAAGGAGTTACAAGGAAAAGAAGTTCCTCAAAAGGCCTTGCGGCCCATACCGAGGAGGTACCAATGGCAACGGGTGCCAGGGAAAATTTTGTCTTTCAACTATGCTAGCAGTAGTAGAAAACTGGATAGAAAAGTAGAAGGCTCTCTCCCCACCCTCCGCTCCCTCCCTGCCAGAGGCAGGTACGGAAAAAGGTTGAAGAAAATACCTTGACCCTGGAAAAGTAGCCAAGGAAATTTTACAGGAAAGTGGAGAATATATAAATAGCTCTATATTTAGCTTGCTCACAGAGACACCGAGCAAGCGAACTCCTGCAGAGTTTTCTGAGGTTTTAATCTTAAACTATGAGTGTGTTCTGTACTTTGTCTAGCCTATTTTTAAACAGATTTACACTTTGACTGGAAACATCCTCTGAGGGAAGTTGGTTCCAGATATCAACTATTTTACAGGAAAAGAAATTTCCGCAGACTGAGGTCCTAAATGTCTTTACACACTCAAATAGTGTGCAAGATTTCGTCTAACCTTTTCTTGAACTGATCCACAGAGGAACTGTTCACAACTTCCGAAGGTAACCTGTTCCATGTGTCACAGATCTTATACGTAACGTAATTCCCACACACACTAGTCCTAAACCGTTTCAAATCCAACTTCCAACCATTGTTGCGAGTTGGGTTATCATTTAAACTAAACATACTTCTAAAATCGACATCGTTGAACCCTCGTAAGAGCTTGAAAACCTCGATCAGTTGACCGCGCAGCCTCCGAGTTTCAAGCGAAAACAAGTTCAGGGCGCGTAACCGTCGATTGTAGCCCATATGCCTAACGGAAGGGATAACTTTGTGGCCCTCGCCTGCACTCGCTCCAGCCTCTCAATATCTTTCCTGAGGGTGGGCGACCAGAACTGCACAGCATACTCCAGGTACGGCCGAACAAGGGAATTGTACAGTGAGAGCACAATCTCCTTGTTCCGAAACTGAAATTGCCTCCTGATATAACCCAATAGTTTCTGGGCTTTCTTTTCCACCTCTACACACTGTTTCGTAAACTTAAGGTCGCTGCTAATTAGCACACCCAAGTCCTTTTCTAAATCAGTCACCTCGATATTACTGCCCAACATCGAGTAGTCCGACTTGGGATTGGCGTAGCCAATGTGCATCACTTTGCATTTACCCAAGTTAAACGGCATTTGCCATTTTTCGGACCACTCTCCTATCCTACCTAGGTCCGCACGCAGTTCCTCGATCGCTTCGGGCGTCCCAACATTGGCCCCAAGCTTGGTGTCATCAGCGAATTTGGCGATCCGACTGACGATGCCACCGTCGATATCATTTATGTAAATGGTAAACAACAGTGGCCCCAAAACGGAACCCTGAGGAACCCCACTAGTGACCGAGGCCCAACCCGAACTAGCCCCTTTAATTACCACCCTCTGCCGCCTATTCCTCAGCCAGTTTTCAATCCACCTACCTATTTCCCCACCGATACCCAGCGCGCGCACTTTCGCCATTAGCCGGCGGTGAGGTACCTTATCAAAGGCTTTCTGAAAGTCGAGATAAAGTATATCAATCGCCCTACTCTTATCGTACTCACTCAACATGACGTGGAAAAACTCGAGCAAGTTGGTGAGACACGACCTATGCCGTCTAAACCCATGTTGGGAGTCCCCAAGCAGCTTGTAGGAATCCAAATGGTCAACGATTCTATCAGCTATTATCCTTTCTAATAATTTACCTACAACTGAAGTGAGACTAATAGGACGATAGTTCCCTGGACTTTCGTGATCCCCTTTCTTAAAGATAGGGGTCACGTTGGCCTCTCCAGTCACCAGGCACCTGGCCCATCTCCAACGATTTGTTGAAGACTGTAGCCAGGTGGGGAGCCACCTGGTCGCGCACTTCTCGCAAAACACTGGGGAGAAACTGGTCTGGCCCAGGAGCCTTAAACGCGCTCAGTTTGTCTATTCTATGAGCAACGACTGTCGCGGTACATCTAACACTATCCAGGTCAGCACCTTCGTGCCTCACAGCTGGCTCGGGGATGACGCGGGTATCCTCCCTGGTGAACACTCCCGCAAAGTACTCATTAAGCACCTTAGCGATGTCCGCGTCGGAGGTCCGCAGAACGCCGCTTCCGTCCTTTAAAGGACCTATCATGCTTCTAATAGGCTTTCTACTATTAACATAACTGAAGAACTCCTTAGGGTTCCTCTTGCAGAGGCTTGCCACCCGTAGTTCTTCGTTACGTTTCGCTAGCCTAACCTTCGCCTTCACTTCCCTACACAGGCGGACATACGCTTCAGTGTTCTCGTGGGAACGATTGGCCTTCGCCCTCCTATACACTACTTTCCTATTTCGGATAGCCGAAGCGATGCCACGATTGAACCACTTAGGCTGCGTTGAAGCAGGGGTGACCAGTTTTGAGGGTATGGCAGCAGACTGCAGCACCATAAACTCATCCCGGAATGCACTCCACACTCCCTCAACATCGCCGCCAACCTCTAACCCCATCTCTGCTACGCTATCCCTGAGGCTAACAAAGTTCGCCCGCCGGAGATCGAGCTTACTGCCTCTCGAGTTACTACGCTTCACCCGAGGGACGCACACACGGAACCTAATAATACCGTGATCACTCCCGCCCAACGATTCGTCAACGGTGAGGCCAGTGACGAGGTTGTCTTCGGTCGTGAATACTAAGTCTAGAACGCTTTCGCCTCGTGTAGGCTCGTTGACCCACTGAGTGAGGAAGTTCTCATCAGCAAAGTCAACTAGCCTCCTCCCTTCAGCATCGGCAGTCCTGTTTTCCCACTTTATGCCGCGACAGTTGAAGTCTCCTAAAACTACACACACCCTATCCCCTAGCAGGCTACTGAGTTCGGTGTACAGGGCTGTATCCTCCTCGAGGAGGAGATGCGGAGGTCTGTACACCAAGATTAACCTATAGTTCGTCCCTCCCACGTTCAGATCGACGCCAAGCAGCTCCCGTTCCGACCGGAACTGGCAGTCAACCGGACTCAACGTGTCTCTGACGTATATTAGTACCCCACCCCCCTCCCCACGGGTGCGGTCTTTGCGAAACATTCTATACCCGGGAATTTCGAACTCCCCAACGTAGTCCCTACGATCAGTATGAATCCAGGACTCGGTGATAGCAACGATATCCTGGTATTCTGATGCTAAGAGCGCCCGTAGCTCGCGAAACTTGTTCCTAATTGACCTAGCATTAAAAAGCATTGCACGGAGGGAGCCTTCCCTATTCTGACCGCCCCCTAGCACGACCCGTTTCCCGAACAGCCAGGCTGTCGGGAGTTGAAGAGCCCCTCACTAACGAGGGGGCAACTTCCACAGGAGACTGAGCCCCCTCCAACGTAGGAGGAGGGTCACCCATCTGTACTTCGCCGCACCCTTCAGTCGAAGGTACGTCCGCCACCGGCTCATCCTCATCTCTCCCCGGTGGGGGCCCATCATCTCTCCCAGGACTCGACCTCACCATTCTGTATAGGTGCCGGTCGAGCAGCGCGCCTAGCACACCTTTACCCTTGTCATTGAGGTGGACACCATCCCTCTGGTAAAGGTCCCACCTACCCGAAAATGCATCGAAGGGGTCAATAAACTTCACGCCCAGCGGAACGCACAAGTCTTGTACCCTCTCGTTGATGCCAATGACCTTACTGAGCGAGTGGTCACTGACATTCATTCGCGGTAAAATACCCATTAACATTCCCCTGTCTGTCTTCAGTTTTAGATCATCCGCAAGAGACATGATCTCGGTGATGATCCCTTCTGTAAGACCTACCCCACCGCCTTTGAGGAACAGGTCATTGCCACCAGCGTGGACAACGATCGCAGTCCTCCGACTATCCACGCGCACCTTCTCTACCTCCTTCCTTAAGTGCGCCGTTCCCCGCCCAGGTAAGCACCTTACCTTCCTCCCATCCCGGTTTGCAGAAGCAAAGTACTTCTCCTGGCCCCTGATCTGCGAGTCCCCAATCAAAACGGTGTCTTCCTCCTTCGAGCACAGGAGACTAAAGCGGTTAGAGGTCTTGACAGGGGCAACTGGGGTCTCAGGCTTCGGCTTCGCAGCCTTCTTGCCCGAGACCTTTCGAAACCCGTCGCCACCCATACACGCAGTTACACCACCCGACCCACCCCGACAGGTAGCTACATCCTTCGGTTTCTTTGGGCCATCAGCAGGCCCCTTCCCACCCTTCTCTATCGATCCCTTCCCACCCTTCTCTATCAGCCCCTTCTTTGAGCCCTCCCTTTGTTCTTGATACTTAATCTTACAGTTTGAATCTGCTGGTGTGTTTTTAATTTGATCTTGTCCACTGGGTTGGATTTCCAGTGCTACGACCCTAGCTTCAAGCTTTTTTACTAATTCCTTTAGCTCTTTAACTTCCTTTTCGTGGTTGTCTCTAAGTTTACAAAACAAACATACACTAAGGGATGTGATATCGCTGATATTACCCTCTGGGAAGTCTACGCACCAATGATTAACTTTACATTTAAAGCATTCTGCTTTCAATTTAGCTGGCCCTGCCATATTTTCTCTTTTTTTTGTTTTTTCTGAATACTCTGAATAAGATAAAGCGTTCTAGCAATGAAAACTATCCAAAAACGTTATGACCAGTATATAAAAAAGGGGGGGGGGGTGAATTAATCCCGCGCGTAGCCGCACCCGCCTTTTCGCAAGTGACGTTCATTCCTTCCAGAAGACTACACCTCTCCTGCTGCCGCACCGACCAAAGGTCTCCCCAGGGCCGGACCGTCCCAAACGTGTCGCAGCTACCAACTGACAAACACTCGCGACGCAAGCGTCACGGATTTTCCGCCAGGAGCGACAGCGAGATGCAGCCCCTTACTAAGTCTTACTAGTCACTCACAAGTGGGCCAGACTCTTAGAATCCAGTGTTCAAGGGATATCCCACCAGACCCAGAGGCTACGCCCGAGACTTTACGCTGGCCTGGCAGCCAGCTGGGCAGTAAAGCCCTCTCACCTCAGAGCAGTACAGCCAAGCACCATCAATTGGTCACCAAAGAACGGTCGCAGGGGGCTGGTCAAGCCATTACGCGTTAGGAATGGGCTTAACGGGGCACTAGCCACACTCCATTCATCGCGCCCCTACGCCTGGGACCCCTCCATCCCAGTCTCTCACAACCTACGAGCGTTAAATGGTGTTATTTATAGAGGTTCCAAAGCCTCTCTTCCCACGCATGAGGTAGCAGTAGGGTCCTAATAGTAAAAGAAGAGAAAAAGACTTAATACTAAAAGAAAAGTTTTTTTTTTTTTTTTTTTTTTTTTTGCAGTGAGAGGAGAACAACCTTAACGTAATCTAAAAGGACAGAGTAGGGATGGGATGGGGTCCTAGTAACCCACGGGACGGGATTGTGCAAAATACTTTACCCGCCCTCCCGAAAGAGAGAGAGAACCTAAAGGAGCTGGCAGCCAGTTCCTCTAGAATCCCACGACTCGGGACCGGAGGGCTGTCACACCCCAAGTATAAAGTTTACTACATCCAGAAGAAATGTGCATAACCTTTATACCCCCTGCGAGAGAGAGAGAGAGAGAGAGAGAGAGAGAGAGAGAGAGAGAGAGAGACAAGGAGTTACAAGGAAAAGAAGTACCTCAAAAGGCCTTGCGGCCCATACCGAGGAGGTACCAATGGCAACGGGTGCCAGGGAAAATTTTGTCTTTCAACTATGCTAGCAGTAGCAGAAAACTGGATAGAAAAGTAGAAGGCTCTCTCCCCACCCTCCGCTCCCTCCCTGCCAGAGGCAGGTACGGAAAAAGGTTGAAGAAAATACCTTGACCCTGGAAAAGGAGCCAAGGAAATTTTACAGGAAAGTGGAGAATATATAAATAGCTCTATATTTAGCTTGCTCACAGAGACCGAGCAAGCGAACTCCTGCAGTTGGTTCCAGATATTAACTATTTTATAGGAAAAGAAATTTCCGCAGACTGAGGTCCTAAATGTCTTTACACACTCAAATAGTGTGCAAGATTTCGTCTAACCTTTTCTTGAACTGATCCACAGAGGAACTGTTCACAACTTCCGAAGGTAACCTGTTCCATGTGTCACAGATCTTATACGTAACGTAATTCCCACACACACTAGTCCTAAACCGTTTCAAATCCAACTTCCAACCATTGTTGCGAGTTGGGTTATCATTTAAACTAAACATACTTCTAAAATCGACATCGTTGAACCCTCGTAAGAGCTTGAAAACCTCGATCAGTTGACCGCGCAGCCTCCGAGTTTCAAGCGAAAACAAGTTCAGGGCGCGTAACCGTCGATTGTAGCCCATATGCCTAACGGAAGGGATCAACTTTGTGGCCCTCGCCTGCACTCGCTCCAGCCTCTCAATATCTTTCCTGAGGGTGGGCGACCAGAACTGCACAGCATACTCCAGGTACGGCCGAACAAGGGAATTGTACAGTGAGAGCACAATCACCTTGTTCCGAAACTGAAATTGCCTCCTGATATAACCCAATAGTTTCTGGGCTTTCTTTTCCACCTCTACACACTGTTTCGTAAACTTAAGGTCGCTGCTAATTAGCACACCCAAGTCCTTTTCTAAATCAGTCACCTCGATATTACTGCCCAACATCGAGTAGTCCGACTTGGGATTGGCGTAGCCAATGTGCATCACTTTGCATTTACCCAAGTTAAACGGCATTTGCCATTTTTCGGACCATTCTCCTATCCTACCTAGGTCCGCACGCAGTTCCTCGATCGCTTCGGGCGTCCCAACATTGGCCCCAAGCTTGGTGTCATCAGCGAATTTGGCGATCCGACTGACGATGCCACCGTCGATATCATTTATGTAAATGGTAAACAACAGTGGCCCCAAAACGGAACCCTGAGGAACCCCACTAGTGACCGAGGCCCAACCCGAACTAGCCCCTTTAATTACCACCCTCTGCCGCCTATTCCTCAGCCAGTTTTCAATCTACCTACCTATTTCCCCACCGATACCCAGCGCGCGCACTTTCGCCATTAGCCGGCGGTGAGGTACCTTATCAAAGGTTTTCTGAAAGTCGAGATAAAGTATATCAATCGCCCTACTCTTATCGTACTCACTCAACATGACGTGGAAAAACTCGAGCAAGTTGGTGAGACACGACCTATGCCGTCTAAACCCATGTTGGGAGTCCCCAAGCAGCTTGTAGGAATCCAAATGGTCAACGATTCTATCAGCTATTATCCTTTCTAATAATTTACCTACAACTGAAGTGAGACTAATAGGACGATAGTTCCCTGGACTTTCGTGATCCCCTTTCTTAAAGATAGGGGTCACGTTGGCCTCCCTCCAGTCACCAGGCACCTGGCCCATCACCAACGATTTGTTGAAGACTGTAGCCAGGTGGGGAGCCACCTGGTCGCGCACTTCTCGCAAACACTGAGGAGAAACTGGTCTGGCCCAGGAGCCTTAAACGCGCTCAGTTTGTCTATTCTATGAGCAACGACTGTCGCGGTACATCTAACACTATCCAGGCCAGCACCTTCGTGCCTCACAGCTGGCTCGGGGATGACGCGGGTATCCTCCCTGGTGAACACTCCCGCAAAGTACTCATTAAGCACATTAGCGATGTCCGCGTCGGAGGTCCGCAGAACGCCGCTTCCGTCCTTTAAAGGACCTATCATGCTTCTAATGGGCTTTCTACTATTAACATAACTGAAGAACTCCTTAGGGTTCTCTCTTTGAGAGAGAGAGAGAGAGAGAGAGAGAGAGAGAGAGAGAGAGAGAGAGAGAGAGAGAGAGAGAGAGAGAGAGAGAGAGAGAGAGAGAGAGAGAGAGAGAGAGAGTTACAAGGAGTTACAAGGAAAAGAAGTACCTCAAAAGGCCTTGCGGCCCATACCGAGGAGGTACCAATGGCAACGGGTGCCACGGAAAATTTTCTACACACTCAAATAGTGTGCAAAATTTGGTCTAACCTTTTCTTGAACTGATCCACAGAGGAACTGTTCACAACTTCCGAAGGTAACCTGTTCCATGTGTCACAGATCTTATACGTAACGTAATTCCCACACACACTAGTCCTAAACCGTTTCAAATCCAACTTCCAACCATTGTTGCGAGTTGGGTTATCATTTAAACTAAACATACTTCTAAAATCGACATCGTTGAACCCTCGTAAGAGCTTGAAAACCTCGATCAGTTGACCGCGCAGCCTCCGAGTTTCAAGCGAAAACAAGTTCAGGGCGCGTAACCGTCGATTGTAGCCCATATGCCTAACGGAAGGGATTAACTTTGTGGCCCTCGCCTGCACTCGCTCCAGCCTCTCAATATCTTTCCTGAGGGTGGGCGACCAGAACTGCACAGCATACTCCAGGTACGGCCGAACAAGGGAATTGTACAGTGAGAGCACAATCTCCTTGTTCCGAAACTGAAATTGCCTCCTGATATAACCCAATAGTTTCTGGGCTTTCTTTTCCACCTCTACACACTGTTTCGTAAACTTAAGGTCGCTGCTAATTAGCACACCCAAGTCCTTTTCTAAATCAGTCACCTCGATATTACTGCCCAACATCGAGTAGTCCGACTTGGGATTGGCGTAGCCAATGTGCATCACTTTGCATTTACCCAAGTTAAACGGCATTTGCCATTTTTCGGACCACTCTCCTATCCTACCTAGGTCCGCACGCAGTTCCTCGATCGCTTCGGGCGTCCCAACATTGGCCCCAAGCTTGGTGTCATCAGCGAATTTGGCGATCCGACTGACGATGCCACCGTCGATATCATTTATGTAAATGGTAAACAACAGGGCCCCAAAACGGAACCCTGAGGAACCCCACTAGTGACCGAGGCCCAACCCGAACTAGCCCCTTTAATTACCACCCTCTGCCGCCTATTCCTCAGCCAGTTTTCAATCCACCTACCTATTTCCCCACCGATACCCAGCGCGCGCACTTTCGCCATTAGCCGGCGGTGAGGTACCTTATCAAAGGCTTTCTGAAAGTCGAGATAAAGTATATCAATCGCCCTACTCTTATCGTACTCACTCAACATGACGTGGAAAAACTCGAGCAAGTTGGTGAGACACGACCTATGCCGTCTAAACCCATGTTGGGAGTCCCCAAGCAGCTTGTAGGAATCCAAATGGTCAACGATTCTATCAAGTGAGACTAATAGGACGATAGTTCCCTGGACTTTCGTGATCCCCTTTCTTAAAGATAGGGGTCACGTTGGCCTCCCTCCAGTCACGAGGCACCTGGCCCATCACCAACGATTTGTTGAAGACTGTAGCCAGGTGGGGAGCCACCTGGTCGCGCACTTCTCGCAAAACACTGGGGAGAAACTGGTCTGGCCCAGGAGCCTTAAACGCGCTCAGTTTGTCTATTCTATGAGCAACGACTGTCGCGGTACATCTAACACTATCCAGGCCAGCACCTTCGTGCCTCACAGCTGGCTCGGGGATGACGCGGGTATCCTCCCTGGTGAACACTCCCGCAAAGTACTCATTAAGCACATTAGCGATGTCCGCGTCGGAGGTCCGCAGAACGCCGCTTCCGTCCTTTAAAGGACCTATCATGCTTCTAATGGGCTTTCTACTATTAACATAACTGAAGAACTCCTTAGGGTTCCCCTTGCAGAGGCTTGCCACCCGTAGTTCTTCGTTACGTTTCGCTAGCCTAACCTTCGCCTTCACTTCCCTACACAGGCGGACATACGCTTCAGTGTTCTCGTGGGAACGATTGGCCTTCGCCCTCCTATACGCTACTTTCCTATTTCGGATAGCCGAAGCGATGCCACGATTGAACCACTTAGGCTGCGTTGAAGCAGGGGTGACCGGTTTTGAGGGTATGGCAGCAGACTGCAGCACCATAAACTCATCCCGGAATGCACTCCACACTCCCTCAACATCGCCGCCAACCTCTAACCCCATCTCCTACGCTATCCCTGAGGCTAACAAAGTTCGCCCGCCGGAGATCGAGCTTACTGCCTCTCGAGTTACTACGCTTCACCCGAGGGACGCACACACGGAACCTAATAAGACTGTGATCACTCCCGCCCAACGATTCGTCAACGGTGAGGCCAGTGACGAGGTTGTCTTCGGTCGTGAACACTAAGTCCAGAACGCTTTCGCCTCGTGTAGGCTCGTTGACCCACTGAGTGAGGAAGTTCTCATCAGCAAAGTCAACTAGCCTCCTCCCTTCAGCATCGGCAGTCCTGTTTTCCCACTTTATGCCGCGACAGTTGAAGTCTCCTAAAACTACACACACCCTATCCCCTAGCAGGCTACTGAGTTCGGTGTACAGGGCTGTATCCTCCTCGAGGAGGAGATGCGGAGGTCTGTACACCAAGATTAACCTATAGTTCGTCCCTCCCACGTTCAGATCGACGCCAAGCAGCTCCCGTTCCGACCGGAACTGGCAGTCAACCGGACTCAACGTGTCCCTCACGTATATTAGTACCCCACCCCCCTCCCCACGGGTGCGGTCTTTGCGAAACATTCTATACCCGGGAATTTCGAACTCCCCAACGTAGTCCCTACGATCATATGAATCCAGGACTCGGTGATAGCAACGATATCCTGGTATTCTGATGCTAAGAGCGCCCGTAGCTCGCGAAACTTGTTCCTAATTGACCTAGCATTAAAAAGCATTGCACGGAGGGAGCCTTCCCTATTCTGACCGCCCCCTAGCACGACCCGTTTCCCGAACAGCCAGGGCTGTCGGGAGTCGAAGAGCCCCTCACTATTGCTGTTGGAGGGGGACTACCTGCTGGGGGAGGGGGACTACTGCTGGGGGAGGGGGACTAGCTGCTGGGGAGGGGGACTAGCTGCTGGGGGAGGGGGACTAGCTGCTGGGGGAGGGGGACTATTCTGGGGGAGGGGGACTATGCTGGGGGAGGGGGACTAACTGCTGGGGGAGGGGGACTACTGCTGGGGGAGGGGGACTAACTGCTGGGGGAGGGGGACTAACTGCTGGGGGAGGGGGGCTAACTGCTGGGGGAGGGGGCTAACTGCTGGGGGAGTAGGTTTAACCGTTTGGGGAGCAGGATCAATTGCTGGTTTGGGGGGTCTTAGTTTAAAAAGATTATACAAATTAATGTTCAGTAAATCACCATACTTCTTTTTCCCCTTCTGGTTAAAATGTATCCCGTCCGAACCAAGTATTCCCCATTTCCGTGGAATGTAGGCCAAAAATCGACAAACTTTAGGCCTTTTTCATCACACATGCGTTTAACTCTTTTATTTATGCTAATGGCTTTACTTAGAGTATAGTCACTAGCACGCATTCGAGGGAGAATTCCTACGACCATACCCATGTCTGTCCTATCCCTAACCTTGTCAGTTAGGTTCTTAAATTCTTTAATAATGGGCTCTGTCTGCCCTCCTGTCCCTCCCATAAAAACGTCATTGCCACCAACATGGACAATGATAGGGCAACTCTTATTTTTGATATTAATTTTGCCTAATTCCCTATTAATTATCTGGCTTGTGGCACCCGGAAAACATCGGAGCTTTCTCTTGGTCGCCCGTCTTGCTCCGAAAAAGTCCCCTTGATTCCTTACCATAGAATCCCCAATTAAAAAGGATTCATCCTCCTCATCAGCAAGTAAGTGAAACTTATTTTTGATGGTAATGGGTTCCAAATCCTTATGTTTTGGTTTTGGTTTGGAGGGTCTTTTATTTTTGACCAATTTGAATTCTTGGTCCTCCGTTCCATTTTCCGGAATAGTCACCGTGTTTTCCAAGCGTGCCACGCTTTGCTCTAGATGCTTAATTTTACAATTTAAATCTGCTTGTTTGTTTTTAGTTTGATCTTGTCTACTGGGATGGATTTCCAGTGCTACGAGCCTAGCTTCAAGCTTTTTTACTAATTCCTTTAGCTCTTTCACTTCCTTTTCGTGGTTGTCTCTAAGTTTACAAAACAAACATATACTAAGGGATGTGATATCGCTGATACTACCTTCGGGGAAGTCAACGCACCAATGATTAACTTTACATTTAAAGCATTCTGCTTTCAATTTAGCTGGCCCTGTCATATTTTATTTTATTTTTTTATTTTTTTTTTTTACGTTAATTTAAATAATACAATATGTTCCTTTTAATTAATACGATACGTTACTTTTAAATAATACAATATGCTACTTTAATTATTATAACGAATGGTGAGAGGGGTAATGGTGAGTTCGAAGTAAACACGTGTTACAGACCGGAAACTGAGTTGAATACAGAATTGAATGGAACCTGTGGGTTGCCGTTAGTAACAATGCAGTCTGATATTAATTTAAATAATAATAAATGCTATTTTAATTAGTATATGGTTAGTGAGGGAGGATTGGTGAATGCCGAAATACGAAATAATTAGTATATTGGTTAGTGAGGGAGGATTGGTGAATGCCGAAATACGAAATAAACACGCGCAGACGAGTGGCACGTGTTTCAGACCGGAAATGGAATTGAATACGGAACTGAATGGGATGTGTAGGGAGCCGTTTATAACAATGCAGAATGATGTTACTTTAAATAATATAATATGTTATTTTAATTTATACAACGGATCGTGGGAGAGAAGTAGTGAATGCGGGAGATGGACCTGCGAGAGCACGTGTTACAGACCGGAAATGGACCTGCGAGAGCACGTGTAAGACCGGAAACGGAAATAGACTCGAACATACAAATCTTACTATGTAACTCGTCTGAAAATGCAATCTGTAACTACCGTCTAAAACAATGCAAACTTATTTAATTTTAACTTTCCCAGAGAAATTCAGCCGAAAAAAACAGAATTTAAACAATATGGAATTATGTTCGTTAACCGGAAAAGGAGTAATTAAGTATAATTATAATAAATTGTCTAATTATTAAGCAATAGTGCTTGCCCTAATCTCAATAATAAAGTAAATAAATATTATACTTATCTAACAAATATACAATCAAACTTAGTCACTATTAAAAAAGATACTGGAGAGACCACACAGCACGTCCGCCTCCGATGAAGAGAAGAGAGAGAGAGAGAGAGAGAGAGAGAGAGAGAGAGAGAAGAGAGAGAGAGAGAGAGAGAGTTACAAGGAGTTACAAGGAAAAGAAGTACCTCAAAAGGCCTTGCGGCCCATACCGAGGAGGTACCAATGGCAACGGGTGCCAGGGAAAATTTTGTCTTTCAAACTATGCTAGCAGTAGTAGAAAACTGGATAGAAAAGTAGAAGGCTCTCTCCCCACCCTCCGCTCCCTCCCTGCCAGAGGCAGGTACGGAAAAAGGTTGAAGAAAATACCTTGACCCTGGAAAAGTAGCCAAGGAAATTTTACAGGAAAGTGGAGAATATATAAATAGCTCTATATTTAGCTTGCTCACAGAGACACCGAGCAAGCGAACTCCTGCAGAGTTTTCTGAGGTTTTAATCTTAAACTATGAGTGTGTTCTGTACTTTGTCTAGCCTATTTTTAAACAGATTTACACTTTGACTGGAAACATCCTCTGAGGGAAGTTGGTTCCAGATATCAACTATTTTACAGGAAAAGAAATTTCCGCAGACTGAGGTCCTAAATGTCTTTACACACTCAAATAGTGTGCAAGATTTCGTCTAACCTTTTCTTGAACTGATCCACAGAGGAACTGTTCACAACTTCCGAAGGTAACCTGTTCCATGTGTCACAGATCTTATACGTAACGTAATTCCCACACACACTAGTCCTAAACCGTTTCAAATCCAACTTCCAACCATTGTTGCGAGTTGGGTTATCATTTAAACTAAACATACTTCTAAAATCGACATCGTTGAACCCTCGTAAGAGCTTGAAAACCTCGATCAGTTGACCGCGCAGCCTCCGAGTTTCAAGCGAAAACAAGTTCAGGGCGCGTAACCGTCGATTGTAGCCCATATGCCTAACGGAAGGGATCAACTTTGTGGCCCTCGCCTGCACTCGCTCCAGCCTCTCAATATCTTTCCTGAGGGTGGGCGACCAGAACTGCACAGCATACTCCAGGTAGGTACGGCCGAACAAGGGAATTGTACAGTGAGAGCACAATCTCCTTGTTCCGAAACTGAAATTGCCTCCTGATATAACCCAATAGTTTCTGGGCTTTCTTTTCCATCTCTACACACTGTTTCGTAAACTTAAGGTCGCTGCTAATTAGCACACCCAAGTCCTTTTCTAAATCAGTCACCTCGATATTACTGCCCAACATCGAGTAGTCCGACTTGGGATTGGCGTAGAGAAGAGAGAGAGAGAGAAGAGAGAGAGAGAGAGAAGAGAGAGAAGAGAGAAGAGAGGAGAGAAGAGAGGAGAGAGAGAGAGAGAAGAGAGAAGAGAGAGAGAGAGAGAAGAGAGGAGAGAAGAGAGAGAGAAGAGAGGAGAGAAGAGAGAGAGAGAAGAGAGAGAGAGAAGAGAGAGAGAAGAGAGAGAGAGAGAGAGAAGAGAGAGAGAAGAGAGGAGAGAAGAGAGAGAGAGAAGAGAGAGAGAGAAGAGAGGAGAGAGAGAGCGAGAAGAGAGAGAGAGAAGAGAGAGAGAGAAGAGAGAGAGAGAGAGAAGAGAAGAGAGAGAGAGAGAGAAGAGAGAGAGAGAAGAGAGGAGAGAAGAGAGAGTTACAAGGAGTTACAAGGAGTTACAAGGAAAGAAGTACCTCAAAAGGCCTTGCGGCCATACCGAGGAGGTACCAATGGCAACAGGTGCCAGGGAAAATTTTGTCTTTCAAACTATGCTAGCAGTAGTAGAAACTGGAGAGAAAAGTAGAAGGCTCTCTCCACCCTCCGCTCCGCTCCCTGCCAGAGGCAGGTACGGAAAAAGGTTGAAAAAAATACCTTGACCCTGGGAAAA
>JAJOZX010000748.1:1230000-1231742 GCA_023014485.1 Bathynomus jamesi | reverse complement strand
TGCTGCCCTGTTGCATGTTGATTGATGCAATCCCTTGCATTCTAGCGAAGTGAGCATGAGAGCTGCGATTGAAAATTGAAATCCGTTGTCAGCGTGCGGAGTGTCATCTAAACAACGTCCAGCAAATTGATGTACTGAGTATTATGTTATGAAATTATAAGTGAAAGGGCGCGACTATTGCCCATAGTTGTGTTTTTCGTGAAATAGTATGTGCGCTCTTGGTCAGAATTTTATGTAAACTTTTTCTTATTTTTTTTCCATGTTGCCCTGATAGTAACTGTATAACTATACAAATAATTGTTTCAAATGTAAAACGATCGTTGATGAGGAATCGCGGGAATAGATTGTGAACTTGAGATTTGTGTAGCCACTGTAAGAAAATTTTCCGTTATTTTTTTTTGGCATGTAGATTAGTTACAGGTTGTAATTTAATTATTAGAGTGAAATGTTATTTTATGCAAAGGTGAAAATTATAAAGTTTTCGGTTTTTATTATACAATATATGTATGGAATTTGTCATTATACTTATTTCTTGTCTATCTCAACTGAATTGTTAAAAAAAAAAAAAAAAAAAAAAAAAAAAAAAAAAAAAAAAATGCAAAATATGTAAGTTTGTTGATTAAAATTATGAAATTTGTTAAACGATATTAATAAGTTTTCTAATGAAAAACTTATTTTCAAGGGGGTGATGCGAGTGTAGTAATGCTTAGTTAAGAATATTAATTTCTGTTTAATTAAATAAGATGTTTAATATAAATTTACTAAAAATTGTGATGATTACGATAAAGCATGTTTGTTAGTTTTAAATTGTTTAAAATGGGTACAGTTGGTAGTCCTGAACAGGGGCCCAAGAGAGCAGACTACCACCCATAATAGTCAGTCTTCTAGGCAACGCGTTACGCGTAGGTTGACGAAATGTAACGTAAAATTTAATTAAGTGGTTGTGCCCCTCTCCGACCTAAATTATTATATAGAAATTTCATACTCGCATACCCCTAACTTAACTAAACAATTTTCGAAATTAATAAAACGTTCATAAGTGTTAAAAAAGAGTATTAATATACCCCCTTCCCCCTTTGTTTTGTAACGGTCTTTCAAAGTCAGGTCTAGGCGCGCTACCATGATATTTATACGATACGGCAAAAAGAGTGTAGAGAAACAAAGTGATAAATGAAAGAAATAGCCGATCGAGAATAAATAGAGATATAGTAAAGTAGAAAGAAGCGTAAATAATGAAGAGAAAGTAAATTAATAAAGGCGAACACTACATCTGGTGGCGAACACTACATCTGGTGGCAGCGGTGGGATTACATCATATTTTGTGAGGCTTACCCACGTGCTAGTATTTCGATTAAAATTCTTAAAACCCGGTATAATAACCAATAGCGTTAATGAATATTTTATTTCGATTATTAAAATATCTAAATGCAAAGTTTACCCCGTTTGCAGGCAAATTTCGATTTTCATGCCTTAAAATTTCATTATTGTTTAAACCTTCAGTCGGAGTTAACTAATGCATTTGAAACATTGACTTAAGTGTACACTCGGAAATGGAGCCTTATAGATAGCCAGTAACGTTTTTGTGGCGTCTTTATGTGCTCCTCCTCAAAGCAAGAGGGTTCATGATTGTCAGAGAATGGATGACATGAAGTTTCTGGGGTTCATTTTTGTCTTTTGTATTTAGAGTTATTGAGGTGATTTCTGACGATAGTTTGAACAATAATAATTCTTAAATTATACTA
>JAJOZX010000748.1:1220000-1225000 GCA_023014485.1 Bathynomus jamesi | reverse complement strand
TAGTTTACTTTATTTTAATTACTCATTTATAAATATGCCTAATAAAACTTTAAACTTAATATAAATAGTTATCAAGCTAATTAAAGATCTCTTTCTATAAGGATGGAGGTTGGGGAAAGAGGTCGGGTAACACAATTATGGTTTCTAATTGTGGCTGAAACTCAACAAAATATAACGAATTTATTTGCAGACGAATTCACTAATTGATTTCTATATTAGTTAGATGCTTGCTATTATTTATATGTTCAGGGAAAAGTACAGCAATTATTGTACAATTAATCAATTATACTACATTATAGCTACAGCTCTCTCTATATAATAACTTATTATATACGTTAAACACAACAAATCTCGAATATATCCTAAAAAATAACGAAAATGTAGACATCCTCATCCGCATCCGCATCCGCGGATGTGAAAAAAATGACATCCGCTACATCACTAATATATATACACATATATATACACACACATAATATGTATGTATATATATATATACATACATATATATATATATATATATATATATATACACATATATATATATATATATACACATATATATATATATATACACACACATATACATATATACATACATATACATATATACATATATAAGGGAGTATCAAATTAAAGTTCATAGACTTTTTGTTAAAAACAGAATAGGTAGTCGAGGAGGCGGTGTTAGGTTGTATATCATAGATAATATAGCGAATGTTATAGAAGTAAAGCACACAATTCCAGAACAGAGAGATTCGACTTTAGTAGAATTTAATTTATATATATATACATATATATACACATATATATATATACACATATATACATATATATATACACATATATATATAAATATATGTGTATATATATATGTGTGTATATATATAAATGTATATATGTAAATATGTATATATAAATATATATATATATACATATATCGTGACCGGAAAATTCGCCGTAAACATTTTCGAAGTAAACATTTTCGCCGTAAGACAAATTCGCCGTAAGGACATTTCGCCGTAAATAAAATAAAATTAAAATTAAAAAAAAGTTTAACTGAACCCTTATAATAGCCGGTGCTGGTTAAGTGTGCGGTCTACCTAGCTTCGAGCAGTCTACCACAATTAAAATTCTTTATACTGTACGGCATTGACGATTGGTTAGGTTAAGTCGTGATAGTTTGGTTAAATAAATTTCTTAAATAAATTCCTTATCTTACTTTGAAACTCACTGTACGGCATTGACGATTGGTTAGGTTAAGTCGTGATAGTTTGGTTAAATAAATTTCTTAAATAATCATCCATTGATTATTTTTAAAAAATTTTACGGCGAAATGTCCTTACGGCGAATTTGTCTTACGGCGAAAATGTTTACGGCGAAAATGTTTACGGCGAATTTTCCGACGGCGAAAATGTTTGCGGTGAAATTTCCTAGAACCTACATATATATATATATACATACATATATATATACATATATATATATATATGTTAACCCCCCCTTTTATGGCCCTTTTTCGGTTCGGAATCGACGGGGGTTCTAGTTAGGGAGGCAAGCAACGGATATTTCTTCTGTTACTCTTCTTCTATAATTTTTCTAATTCTTTCTCTGATACTTTATAACTTATCGACTTTACTAAGTTCCTCTGACGATAGCCCAACTCGAGGGGGAAAATAAAAAGTTTCTCTTACTGTAAATTTACTTCTTAAAAATTTACAGTTATTGCTCTGAATTTACAGGGGTAGAGGTTCGACCTCTTTCGACCATAGCTCAGGCCGGAATCTAAAAATATTAAGGAGGCAAGGGGCCTCCGCCCCTCCCCGCAGCGAAGCTGCTAACAAGAGAAGTCTCTTAGCAGTTACGAAAGCAGAGTCTCATAATGAAGTGTCCTTCATTTTACAAATACATGCATAATATAATCTAATGTTTGGGGGAGACAATCGAAGGTTAAGTTTCCCCCTTTTTAAACACATGATTTCAACTAAAAAGAATATAAAAAAAAAAAAAAAAAAAAACAGTAGTGACGCCGATTCGACAATTATTGAGGCGATATTATTTCGTATTAGCACATCAGCACAATTTTGAGTACATGCCTGAGTACGTATTAGTTTTGGTTCATTACAATTATGATTACAATTATGGATTACAACTACCAATTAATTCATATTCACTTTTTAATTACAATTCCATTAAAGTACATTCTTACATTATAAATTAAATCATTACATTTAATTAGTTTCACTGAAGTACATTACAAGTTATTGTTCATTACAGTTTCATTAAAGTACATTACATTATATTAAATTAAAATATTACAGTTAATTATAATTTCATTGAAGTACATTACGTCGTTTACCATGGTTAGATTATATGGTTAGATTATATGGTTATTAGTACAACACAAGTACATGAGACATGACACACATGATATAACATAACGCATGATAATATTATAAATTTGAAATCAAAGCGAGAGGAGGTATTTTAATCTTTGAGCGTTCGAATCTGCAAGTTCGCGAAATTCGATCACTTACCCTTAGCATTTTCGAGTTCATCTCGGGAGGTCAAATAATTAAAAATAAAAAATGAAAAAAATAATACGAGAACGTTTTTTCGCGTTCCCGCACGAAGGCAAAGGTTTTGCGTTTCATAGATTGACACGAGTAAAAATAGACTGATAAGTTGATAGGGCATAAGTAGACAATAGGTAGATGAATGAATATGGTTGAATAATAATATTTATACTACATAACATATAAATAATGACTTCTATAGGGTGTACAGTTTTTATTATGATGATATATAAATTTTCATACATTGAATACTAGAGATATGATGAAGGGAAATTAATGACGGGAAAATGTGACGTCATAGTTATTGAATTTGTACGTAGAGTACGAATCATTGTTAGGAAGATTTACAAGAACGAATTAGAGACACAGAGTGGGAACGTAAAGGGAATAAAGTTATTTTGTGACGTCATAGTGTATAAGTCATTATTAGAAAAGATGAATTAGAGGCAAAGTGTGGGTAGTAATGACTAAAGAAGTATAAATCGAAATTCTACCCAAAAACTCGCTTAGGCGATTTTGGTTTCTTATGTAAAAATGAACATTCAACATAAAACTATACGAACATAAGTTCTGCATGAAGACAATGAATCCATATAACGATGGTGTAGGAATTGTTCATTGTTCACTTTTTACAGTACTCTCCCCTTTTAAAATGATATTTATACAATAATTTAATAGGGTACCATTAATACAATACAAATGAGAAAATAGCATCCTAACAGGGTACCATTAGTTACAATGCAAATTTTATACAGAACGATTTCGCGTGGTCGAGTACAATGCAGAGTATCCAATTTTTTTTTTTTTTTTTTTTTAATGACACTTGCTTACAGAATATAAAAAAAATCGAAGATTAATACTTTAGTTTAAACAAACATTTAATAGGATTAATACATTAATTTAGACAACCAATTAAGTTAGACAAACAATGATATGGTTAAATGTTTTTTTTTTTTTTTTTTTTTTTTACAAAATTTTATTTTTCTGTGGGAAAAATTACGTACATAATGAATAGAGTAGATAAAAATGGAAAAACGTAAATCGCACAATCTATAAGCTAATTTTTATTGACTATTGTAGGTAAAAAATAGAATTACGTAACGGATGATGTATAGACCTATGGTCTAGTGTGTATTTTTGTGTACTAGGTATAAAGGGTGTAGCTGATAATTTCGAGACACAGATTTAGCTGATAGGATTGTTAAATTAACTGCATAAATGTATGAATGCAAAAATGCATGAATGCATGAATGCAAAAATTGATTACGACTAAATCGCATAGTTGGCATTTACGTAATGAAATAGTTTTATTGTGATATTCAATGATTTGAGTATGAGGTTTGTATATATATAGTATATATAATGTGCATGCATTTTTATTGACTGTTGTAGGTACAAATCGATTAACGCAGTGGATGATGTATAGACCTGTGGTCAAATGGGTATTTATGTTTATGGGGTACACAGTGTGTATCTGATAATTTCGAGGCACAGATTAAATTCGACTACGACAATTACTCAGTATTAATCGAATTAAAAAAATATATAAAAAAAAAAATAAAGTTTGAAAATAGAAATCAATGATAAACTATAATAAACTAAGCATATACTATTCTTAAAAATAAAAAAAAACAACTTAACATAAACGGAGGTTATGTTGCATAGTACTAAAGAGGAATTAACCATGGTTGAACCATTTCTCCGGTTTTCACTGGGTTCAACTGGGGTTGGGGGTGTTAAAATAAAAATTAAAAAAAAAGACAAAGGTTGGAGTACGACATTCGGGGGAATTGAGTGACTAAGCGGGGGATATAAGTTTGAAATTGACAATTACATCTTTTCGTGAGCACTTTGCATTTTTTTTTTTTTTTAACGAAAAGAGATTGCTTGTCACACTACTTAGAACAAAAACTAAAAAAAAGTTGAAACAAAACGGAGGACGGCATGTTCCTCATATGGTAATTTAAAATTAGTCATTAGGACAAGATCGATTAATTAATTATTACACAACTATTATTATCACATAGTATACATTACAATGATTACCAAATCGTTACAAACAATTGTAAAAACTGTTTTGGGTTACAAACAACAAAATGTCATTTCACCTATATATTTATATACGTAATAATGACATGAACAAGAAAAAAGGTTAAACTAAAGACGCAAATCGGTCAATTCAGGTTGAATTTTTAATTCTCTTTTACAAAATAAAAAGGTTGAATTAAATTCTTAAATTACATTTTCTTAAATTACAAGGAAAAGTTGAATTCAATTGACTGCATTGAAAACTAACTTGGGACTTGAAATAAAAATGACTTGGAATGAATCACTCTGACTTGGAATAAATCACTCTGACTTGGAATAAACTCTGACTTGAAATAAATCTCTCTGACTTGAAATAAATCTCTCTGGGGCGGTTGT
>JAJOZX010000748.1:1200000-1215000 GCA_023014485.1 Bathynomus jamesi | reverse complement strand
ATACCTTTTGATAATGGTAATATTTTGGATAATATAGTGGTTAGTGAAGGGGAAGTAAGGCGCTATATTGATAAAATGAAAATGCTTAAATCACCGGGACCGGATTCCATATATCCTTTACAACTAAAAGTATTAAAAGATAGCATTCTTCTGCCGCTAACAAAGATTTTTAATGCGTCTATTTCTGACGGGTCCGTACCAGATAATTTCAAGTTAGCAAACGTAACACCTAGCGGGAAATTATAGGCCAATCAGTTTAACGTCTGTTGTAGGTAATCGACTGGAATTAATAATTAGGGATCGTATAGTCGAACACTTAGAATTCGATAAACTAGTTATAAATCGTGAATATGCGCATATAACTGCAATGACCACGATTTGCGAGGGTGCCCTCTCAGGGCATTGGTTTCTGCCCTATGTGGGAGAATTTCGATTTGTGATTAATCGAGGTCCGTAGCATAATGGTAGCGCGTCCAACCGGCAATTGGAAGGCCCTGGGTTCGATTCCCGGGCGGTTCGCCTCATTTTTCATTTATTCGTTATCTCTCCTCCTCTTGTGCAGAAACGTTCCTTAATACTTATGTCGTTTCTATTCATTTATATACTGCGTGGTCATTGCAGTTATATGCGCATATTCACGATTTGCGAGGGTGCCCTCTCAGGGCATTGGTTTCTGCCCTATGTGGGAGAATTTCGATTTGTGATTAATCGAGGTCCGTAGCATAATGGTAGCGCGTCCAACCGGCAATTGGAAGGCCCTGGGTTCGATTCCCGGGCGGTTCGCCTCATTTTTCATTTATTCGTTATCTCTCCTCCTCGTGTGCAGAAACGTTCCTTAATACTTATGTCGTTTCTATTCATATATATATATATATATATATATATATATATACAGCGTGTCCCAAAGAAATGTATACCCACTTTGTTCGATAATACCAGCTATAAGGATAATAAATATACTACTTTTTATATGTTTTTTAATAAAGAATCTTCTCCTGAATCTAAATATGTAATTATTTTATTAGAAATTGAAAAACAAAAACGTTACAGATGTTTAAATTATAATTATTATTTTCGAGACTTCATGTGCGATATTTCTAATATTTTTGCACGTATACGAGATAAGTTCAAACCGACGGCACTGTGCAAAACTTACAAAAACAACGTTCTGGAAGACGTGGAACATCTTAGATAAAGTGTCATTTAACCATGGAATTTGTAAATTTTTGAATTAACTAATAATTACAACATTTATGCGTCAATATCAACACTAAACATAAGTATCTCAAAACAGTCGGTTAAAATATTAGAAAATATCGCACATGAAGTCTCGAAAATAATAATTATAATTTAAACATCTGTAACTTTTTTGTTCTTCAATTTTTAATAAAAATAATTACATACTTAGATTCAGGAGAAAATTCTTTAATAAAAAACATATAAAAAGTAATATATTTATTATCCTCATAGCTGGTATTATCGAACAAAGTGGGTATACATTTCTTTGGGACACGCTGTGTGTATATATATATATATATATATATATATGCATTTAACTGCAATGACCACGCAGTATATAAATGAATAGAAACAACATAAGTATTAAGGAACGTCTCTGCACACGAGGAAGAGAAATCACGAATAAATGAAAAATGAGGCGAACCGCCTGGGAATCGAACCCAGGGCCTTCCAATTGCCGGTTGAATGCGCTACCATTACAATACGGACCTCGATCATTCACAAATCGAAATTCTCCTACATAGGGCAGAAACCAATGCCCTGAGAGGGCACCCTCGCAAATCGTGAATATGTGCATTTAACTGCAATGACCACGCAGTATATAAATGAATAGAAACGACATAAGTATTAAGGAACGTCTCTACACACGAGGAAGAGAAATCACGAATAAATGAAAAATGAGGCGAACCGCCCGGGAATCGAACCCAGGGCCTTCCAATTGCCGGTTGGATGCGCGGTTCGCCTCATTTTTCATTTATTCGTGATTTCTCTTCCTCGTGTGCAGAGACGTTCCTTAATACTTATGTCGTTTCTATTCATTTATATACTGCGTGGTCATTGCAGTTAAATGCACATATTCACGATTTGCGAGGGTGCCCTCTCAGGGCATTGGTTTCTGCCCTATGTAGGAGAATTTCGATTTGTGAATGATCGAGGTCCGAAGTGTAATGGTAGCGCATCCAACCGGCAATTGGAAGGCCCTGGGTTCGATTCCCGGGCGGTTCGCCTCATTTTTCATTTATTCGTGATTTCTCTTCCTCGTGTGCAGAGACGTTCCTTAATACTTATGTCGTTTCTATTCATTTATATACTGCGTGGTCATTGCAGTTAAATGCACATATTCACGATTTGCGAGGGTGCCCTCTCAGGGCATTGGTTTCTGCCCTATGTAGGAGAATTTCGATTTGTGAATGATCGAGGTCCGTAGTGTAATGGTAGCGCATCCAACCGGCAATTGGAAGGCCCTGGGTTCGATTCCCGGGCGGTTCGCCTCAGTTTTCATTTATTCGTGATTTCTCTTCCTCGTGTGCAGAGACGTTCCTTAATACTTATGTCGTTTCTATTCATATATATATATATATATTATATATATATGCACAAACATATATATACATAGATATATATATAATACATATATATATATATATATATATTATATATATATATATATATATATATATATAATATTTATACGTATAGAAACGAAGTAAGTATAGAGGAGTGTTCTGCACACGTGGAAGAGAAATAACGAACAAATGAAAAATAAGGCACGTGTGCAGAACACTCCTCTATACTTACGTCGTTTCTATACATTAATATACTGCGTGGTCATTGCAGTTAAATGTATAATATATATATATATACCTATATATATATATATATATAATATATATAATATATATAATATATACACATATATATAAAGGGTGTCCCATAAGTCCGGCATCATAGGAGAAATGCTCGGGATGTCAATTTCCCGTCCACCATTCTGTTCAGTGACGAGGCTGTTTTTTATGGAAATTGTGAGGTAAATCGACAGAACACCCGCTAATGGTCTCAAAACAACCCTCACTGGTATACCTCTTCAAAGGAACAAGGTGCAACTCGGGTGATGGTATGGTGTGGCATTTGGAAGGATCGCATCATAGGCCCCCTCCTTCTCGATGAACATGTCACTGGAGGCACCTACCTACGTATGCTCAAGGAAGAAGCATTTCCCAGTGTCTTGAACGAAGAAAGAAATTTCCCAACATGGTTCCAGCAAGACGGCGCTCCTGCACATTACAGCACCCAAGTAAGGGAATACCTGTACCAACAATTCCCTGGTCAATGGATAGCACGTTGAGGGTCTGTGGAATGGCCAGCTAGAAGCCCGGATCTCACGCCATTAGAGTTTTATCTCTGGGGCCTCTTGAAAGCACTGTTATACGCAGAGAAAATTAGGAGTGTTGAACATTTGCGGCAGCGCATTATTGGGGCATGTAACACCATTACATCTGACAACATTCACCGTGTGCTTGCTGACTGGGTATCAAGTCTGAATTTGTGCATTGAAAACAATGGTGGACATATTGAGCACGTTCTGTAAATAAAAGCTTTTGTTTTGCCTTTTTTTATTATTTTTCCTATGATGCCGGACTTATGGGACACCCTGTATATATATATATATATATATATATATATATATATATATATATATATACACATATATGTATATATACATACATATATATATATATATATATATACGTGTACAGGGTGGGCCGTAAGTTTCCATACATAGGAAAAATAAACATTTTTTTATGGACAACCATTTTTATTTATATAATATGCTCTACATGGTTGCCATTGTTTTGGAAACACATTTCAATACGTGTTCCCCACTGTTAATGAACACGCATTAGCACAGTTGACGTTATGCTTGTAATGGCGTTGGTGATACGTTCCTTTAGATGATTTATGTCTCGTATCTTTTCCTGATACACCATGGCCTTCAAGTGCCCCCAAAGATAGAAATCAAGGGGGGTGAGATCTGGGGATCTGGGAGGCCACTCCACAGGACCACGCCGACCAATCCAAGCATCCGGAAACTGCTGATCCAAATACCGACGCACGTATTTAAATTTTCCTATGTATGGAAACTTACGGCCCACCCTCTATATATATATATATATATATATATATATGTTAACCCCCCTTTATGGCCCTGAGTCGGTTCGGAATCGACGGGGGTTCTAGTTGGGAGGCAAGCAACGGATGTTTCTTCTTTATACTTGTCTATAATTCTTTTCGGTGGCCTTAAATGGTGGGTCGCCACTCTGTTAAACCCTTGGCTACAGACTCGCCAGACTGTTATGCCAATATCTTCTATGGTGCTTGGGTTGTCTCTTAATTTGGGCAAAGGGTCGCCAATTTTTAATTCTTCTCTTTTATATAATACTCTGATACTTTTTCTGACACTAAAAATTATCGACTTTTCTTTTTTAACTTGTCGACTTACTGACTGAGTTCCTGAAGAGAGCACGGCTCGAAGGGGAAAATAAAAAGTTTCTCTTACTTTGGTTTACTTCTTAAAAATTACAGTTAGTACTCTGAATTTACAGGGGTAGAGGTTCGACCTCTTTCGACCATGGCTCAGGCCGGAATCTGAAAATATTAAGTTAAGGAGGCAAGGGGCCTCTGCCCCCTCCCCATGAGGTGCTAATATGAAGTCTAATGAAGAAGAGCCTTAAATGAAGTGGCAAAAGAAGTGGTGTATTTTTAAAAAATATACGTATAATATAACTTAAATGTTTGGGGGAGACAGTCGAAGGTTAAGTTCCCCCCTTTTTTTTAAACACATGATCAGATGTTTTAAATGATTGCAAATAAAAATTTTAAAAAAATAAAATAAAAACTAATTTGTATTTTTTTCGCCGTCTACATTTTTGAAGGCGATATCATTTCGTGATAGTACACAAGTACAAATTGAGTACACGACTGAGTACGTATTAATTTTGGTTCATTACAATTACGATTACAATTACCAATTAATTCATATTCACTTGTTGTTTAATTACACTTCCATTTTAAAGTACATTCTTACATGATAAAGTGAATCATTCTATTCAATTACAGTTTCATTGAAGTACATTACATTATATTAAATCAAGTATCACAGTTAATTACAATTAAACAGTTACTATAACTTTGTTTTGTTTTTACAGTGTTTCTTATTAATAGACAATTAAGATGTTAGAAATATAATACAAAGTACATGGGGCACATATGGTTTGGATTTATATACATAATATGTTATAATATGTTATGAATTTGAAATCAGAGCGAACGGAGGTATTTTTATCTTTGAGACGCTCGAATCTGTTGTAGTGAGCGGAATTCGATCTTACTAAGCATTATTCGAGTTCACCTCGGGAGGTCATATCATTACAAATAAAAATGAAATAAATAATACGAGAACGTATTTTCGCGTTTTCGAACGAACCTAAAGTTTCTCTCCTCACAAATTGACACGAGTAAACATAGACTGATAAGTTGATAGGGCTGCACTGCGACAACCGATTTACAGCTCGAAAACTGCAAAACACAAAACGCCTTCTGCTGTGCGGACGCCATTTTCACACTGAGTGTTTGTTGCTAGGCTAGGCCAAAGCTTGACTTTGGAGCCCTCTCGCGGTGATCTTGTAAAACTCGGAGATTTCCTCTTTCATGAGGTGTATCCACAGTTGATGCACGGTTGATAGGTACGGAATTATTCTCAGTTGAAATCGGATGAATCATTTTGAATAGCCCTGTATATATATATATATATATATATATATATATTATATATATACATATATATATGTATATACATATATATGTAAAAAGTGAACAATGAACAATTCCTACACCATCATTATATGAATTCATTGTCCATTTTTACATAAGAACCAAAATCGCTTAACGCGAGTTTGGATAATAATTTTACTTGTAGCTTCCTATTTTGTTCGTGTCACAACCCTACGATCTACCCTTTTTATGGTTTAGTCGTATCCATTATCTATTTTCCATTTGTTATAGAAGTTATTATAATTAATTATGAATTGTCTTGCATCTCACCCTCGACCCAAGATTATGCATACACATTGCATGTAACAGGATTGGAACCCGTAGTTGTACTTCTTAGTCATTACTACCCACTCTTTGTCTCTAATTCATCTTTTCTAATAATGACTTATACACTATGACGTCATAAAATAACTTTATTCTCTTTACGTTTCCCACTCTTTGTCTCTAATTCGTTCTTGTAAATCTTCCTAATTATATGTAAAAATTCAATAAATATGACGTCACATTCTCCCGTCATTTATTTCCCTAAGGACTGAACACTATAGAAGTCATCATTTATATGTCATGTAGTATAAATATAATTATTATTCAACCATACTCATTCTTACATTCATGTTCTTTCTTGACCGCTATCCTTTATTAATTTTATTACTTATTCATTCATCTACCTATTGTCTACTTATGCCCTATCAACTTATCAGTCTATGTTTACTCGTGTCAATCATGAAATGCAAAACTTTCGCAGTTCGTTCGAGAACGCGAAAAAACGTTCTCGTATTTTTTTCATTTTTATTTTTAATTATATGACCTCCCGAGTTGAACTAAAAAATGCTGAGTTAAGAAGTTATAAAATTGCACTCACGACGACAGAATCGAGCGCCTCAAAGATAAAAAATACCTCCGTTCGCTCTGATTTCAAATTTATAACATTTATAACATATTATGTTATATCATGTGTGTCATGTCTTATGTACTTGTGTTGTACTAATAACCATCTAGTATAACCATATATAAATATATAAAAACACTGTAATTAATAATAACTTGTAATGTACTTCAGTGAAACTGTAATTGAATGTAATGATTCAATTTATCATGTAAGCATGTACTTTAAAATGGAAGTGTAATTAAACAACAAGTGAATATGAATTAAGTGGTAATTGTAATCGTAATTGTAATGAACCAAAATTAATACGTACTCAGTCGTGTACTCAATTTGTACTTGTGTACTACCACGAAATGATATCGCCTTCAAAAATGTAGACTCGGCGAAAAAAATACAAATTAGTTTTTATTTTATTTTTTTTTAATTTTTATTTGTAATCATTTAAAACATCTGATCATGTGTTTAAAAAAGGGGGGAAACTTAACCTTCGACTATCTCCCCCAAACATTTAAGTTATATTATACGTATATTTGTAAAAAATACAGCACTTCGGATTACCACTTCATTTAAGGCACTTCTTCATTAGACTTCATATTAGCACCTCATTAGGAGGGGGCAGAGGCCCCTTGCCTCCTTAATATTTTTAGATTCCGGCCTGAGCCATGGTCGAAAGAGGTCGAACCTCTACCCTTGTAAATTCAGAGAACTAACTGTACATTTTTAGAAGTAAACTAAATGTAAGAGAAAGTTTTTATCTTTTCCTTCGAGCCGTGCTCTCATCAGAACTTAGTCAAGTCGTCAAGTTATAAAAGAAAAGTCGATAATTTTAGTATAAGAGAACGGATCAGAGTATTATTGAAAGAAAAGAATAAACAGAGTGTCGAGCCCATAAAGCGAGAGAAAAGAATTATAGAAAAGTATAAAGAAGAAACATCCGTTGCAGCCTCCTAACCAGAACCCCCCGTCGAATCCGAACCGACTCAGGGCCATAAAGGGGGGTTAACATATATATATATATATATATATATATATATATATATATAATATATATATATATATACATATACATATATATACATATATATATATATACACACACATATATATATATATATACATATATATATATACATACATATATATATATATACATATATATACATATATATATATATATATATATATATATATATATATATATATATATGCTGCAAACCCACAAGGAAAAGAAAAACGATTCCAAGGCATTTCGTGTATTCAAAGATACACCTCGTCAGGGAATGACGAGGTGTATCTTTGAATACACGAAAGGCCTTGGAATCGTTTTTTTTTCCCTTGTGGGTTTGCAGCATTCATTCATTTCACGTGTTTTATTGTGAAATTCATCCCATATATATATATATATATATATATATATACATATATACATATATATATAACTGCGCGGTCATTGCAGTTATATGCATATATACATACATATATAATATATATATATATATATATATATATATATATATGTTAACCCCTCCGTCTATGGCCCTGAGTCGGTTCGGATTCGACGGGGGGTTCTGGTTAGGAGGCAAGCAACGGATATTTCTTCTATGATACTTTTCTTCTATAACTTTCTAATTCTTTTCTCTCGCTTTATGGGGTCGACACTCTGTTAATTCTTCTCTTTCAATAATACTCTGATACTTTCTCTTGGTACTAAAATTATCGACTTTACTAAGTTCTTCTGAAGAGAGCACGGCTCGAAGGGAAAAATAAAAAGTTTCTCTTACGGTAATTTACTTCTTAAAATGTAAAGTTAGTTCTCTGAATTTACAGGGGTAGAGGTTCGACCTCTTTCGACCATGGCTCAGGCCGGAATCTAAAAATATTAAGAAGGCAAGGGGCCTCTGCCCCCTCCCCGCAGCAAGGCTGCTAACAAAGGAGTCGCAATGAAGTGCTATAATGAAGTGACTTAATCAAGAAGTCTAATGAAGAAGTCTAATGAAGAAGTGCATGTATAATATAAACTTAAATGTTTTGGGGAAGGACAGTTGAAGGTTAAATTTCCCCCCTTTTTAAACACATGATCAGATGTTTTGAAAGATAAAAATAAAAACTAATTTGTATTTTTCGCCGAGTCTACATTTATGAAGGCGATATCATTTCGTAATAGACCACATAAGTACAAATTAAGTACACGACTGAGTACGTATTAATTTTGGTTCATTACGATTACAATTATGGATTACTTCACATTCGCTTATGATTGTCCATTACAGTTCTATTAAAGTACATTCTTACATTATAAATTAAATCATTACATTTAATTACAGTTTCATTGAAGTACATTACAAGTTATTATTAATTACAGTTTCCTTAAAGTACATTACGTTATATTAAATTAAAGTATTACAGTTAATTACAATTAAACAGTTACTATAACTTTGTTTTTTTTTACAGTGTTTCATATTAATAGACAATTAAGATGGTTAGAAATATAATACAACGTACATGGCACACATGATATAGATTTATATAAAACATAACATGTTACATTATATTATAATATGTTAGAAATTTTGGAATCAGAGCGAACGGAGATATTTTATCTTTGAGGCGCTCGAATTTGTCGTCGTGAGCGGAATTCGATCTTCGTCTCAGCAATAATAAACAACTTGCGAGAGGTGAAATAATAAAAGAAAATAAAACGTAAAAAGAATACATGTACGTAATCATGATCGTCAATAGACATGTACGACTGCACACAGTAGTGTACACATATCATTCGTCACACAATAGGTTGTGTGCGTAATATAGACACGAGTAAACATAGACTGATAAGTTGATAGGGCATAAGTAGACAATAGGTAGATGAATGAATAAGTAATAAAATTAATAAAGGATAGCGGTCAAGAAAGAACATGAATGTAAGAATGAGTATGGTTGAATAATAATGTTTATACTACATAACATATAAATAATGACTTCTATAGAGTGTTTCGTCCTTAGTATGATGTTAAAGAATTTTCATACATTGGATACTAGATATATGATGAAGGGAAAATGTGACGTCATAGTTATTGAATTTTTACGTATAGTACAAATCATTATTAGGAAGATTTACAAGAACGAATTAGAGACAAAGAGTGGGTAGTAATGACTAAGAAGTACAATTACGGGTTCCAATCCTGTTACATGCAATGTGTATGCATAATCTAGGGTCGAGGGTGAGATGCAAGACAATTCATAATTAATTATAATAATTTCTATAACAAATGGAAAATGGATACGACTAAACCATAGATATGGTAGATCGTAGGGTTGTGACACGAACAAAAATAGGAAGCTACAAGTAAAATTATTATCCAAACTCGCGTTAAGCGATTTTGGTTCTTATGTAAAAATGGACATTCGAACATAAAAACTATACGAACATAAGTAATGCATGAAGACAATGAATCCATATAATGATGGTGTAGGAATTGTTCATTGTTCACTTTTTACATATATATATATATGTATATATATATATATATATACATATATATACTAATATATATATATATATATATATATATATATATATAATATATATATATATATATATACAAATTATAGAAATAATATATATACATACATATATATATATATACATATACATATATATATATACAAATTATATATATATATACATACATATATATATATATATACATAAATATATATATATATATATATATATAGTATATATATATATATATATATATATACATATACACATATATATATATATATATATATATATATATATATATATATATATATATATTTCGAAATAAATTGTCACACGTCAATTGGGAAAACGTGATGGGGAAACTCCAACGCAAAACTAATGTGGGAATCATTCGAAACGGTATTTAGGACTATAAATGAGGAATGTACCGTACAAAATTAAGCGTGCGAAAGTAAACAACAAACCCTTGTGGTTTACTTCTAGAGTGGAGATATTATAAAGAGTAGAGATAGGGTTATAGGCTATATAAGTGCGATAAAGATAATCTGTTGTTACGAAACAACTACATATCTCTAAGGCGTGAAAGAAAGTAAAAAAAAGTCCAAGCGCGAATTGAAATCTCCGTAGCTCGTGACGTAAAGAAAACCCCAAGCGATTCTTCAATACGTCAATAATATGAAATCCAGTAAAAAAGTGTCTTGGTGCTTTAAAAAATGTAAACGGAGATCTAGTTTCTGAAAACAAGGAAATGGCTACCTTGCTAAACGAATTTTTTACGTCAGTTTTTACTATAGAAGATGTAACGAATATCCCTACGGTCATAGACATAATACCTTTTGATAATGGTAATATTTTGGATAATATCGTGGTTAGTGAAGCGGGTAATGCGCTATATTGATAAAATGAAAACGCGTAAATCACCGGGGCGGATTCAATATATCCATACAACTAAAAAGAATTAAAAGATAGCATTGTTGTGCGCTAACAAGAGTTTTTAATGCGTCTATTTTCAGGGGGTGCGTACCAGATAATTTCAAGTTAGCAAACGTAACACTATCTTTAAGAAAGGCGATAAAGGTGCGGCGGGAAATTATAGGCCAATCAGTTTAACGTCTGTTGTAGGTAAGCTACTGGAATCAATAATTAGGGATCGTATAGTCGAACACTTAGAAGTGCATAAACTAGTTAGAAATACGCCAGCACGGTTTTAGGCGGAACAAATCTTGCTTAACTAATCCTTTAGAATTTTTCCAAAGCGTGGTTGACGTTTACGATAGACATCGGGCGGTTGATGTAGTGTATTTAGATTTTCAAAAAGCGTTTGACACCCGTACCGCACAAAAGTCTCATTTGAAAAAAACTAAGGCTCATGGAATCAGGGGTGTAGTAATAAATGGCTAGAAGAGTGGTTGTGAGGTAGGAAACAGAGGGTGGTCGTTGATTGAGCGGAGTCGTGTTGGGCTAATGTAGCGAGTGGCGTTCCTCAGGGTTTCTGTATTGGGCCCTAGCTTTTTCTTATATATATTAACGATTTACATGTGGCTAGTCAGCACAGTTTCAAAGTTTGCGGATGACACGAAGTGGGTGGTAGGGCGATTAATGTCAAAGCTAGAGGTAAAATCAGGAAGATCTGAATAAAATCGTTGATGGTCGTCACATGGCAAATGAGATGTAACGTTATAAGTGCAAAATTTTGCATATAGGTTCGCGTAACGGTAATTTTGCGTATAGTATGTCAGGGAAAGATTTAAACAAGCGTAGAGCAGGAAAAAGATTTAGGAGTTATAGTCAACTGGTGATTTAAAAGTAGTGAAACAAAGTACAGCAGCGGTCAATAAGGCGAACAAAAGTGTTAGGTTTTATACTCGAAATTTTTAGTACAAATGCGCGATATATAGTTCACTTTATAAATCATTAGTTAGACCCGATTTGGAGTACGCGATCCAATTTTGGAATCCGTATATGCGCAAATAGTATAGACAAAATCGAAAGAGTTCAAAGACGAGACAACTAAGATGATTCCGTCGCTTAGGTCAAAGTGTACGAGGATAGGCTTAAAGAGTTAAAATGACAACACTCGAGATTAGGAGGCTAAGGGTGATCTAATCCAGGTTTTCGAAATTATGAATGGGTTCGATAACGTAGATAGAGTAGCTTTTTCGAAATATCTCAATATAATAGGACTAGAAATAACGGGTGTAAGTTGACAGTAGAAGGTTCGAGCCAGCAATTGCCAAAAACTTTTTTACGCATAGAATAGTAAATAGCTGGAATAGTTTGCCGGTAGAAGTAATTAGTAGCACTTCTATAACATGTTTAAAAATCGATTAGACAAATATGTTGATAGATTGGGTATAGTTTAAGATAGTAAAAGTAAGGCTTTGTGGTGATCGATCCCACAGCTCAACACAAGTGTTGTGGGATATAGGGAGGCAGCATCTTGGGTTGGGGATACTCTCTGTCCTTACACACCCCATTTAAAGAGATTCTCTTGCGAGCGGTGCCCCATAGTACTGTGAGTATTGAAAAAACTCATGATCTTCACTTGCCCACAAACACCTTAAATGGGAGACCCAAATGGGTGCACACACATTCTACATTACTGTACAGTCTTTACAGCCACACCTACACTTTTTCCTCCTAAGTATATATTGTAATGTATATGTAAATTTTGACTTGGTCCGCAATCGATATGGATCGTGACTTATTTTCGTTGGCAAGGTACTAGTATTGATGGATACCGTAATGAAATTGACTGATTCTTTGGATCTGATATATTTGCATGTTGGTTATAAATAGATATAGAGTGTAACATTTGTGGATAGTAGTCTATTATGACTTGATCTCTGGATCCAGAGTTCTATCTTTAGTTTTAAATCGATAATTAATTAGTTTTAAATCGATAATTAATTAGTTTTAAATTGATAATTAAATTAGTTATGCAAAAATTGGTCGTTGCAAGTACAGGCAGTTTTTCATAAATTTCTTATGTTCTTGTGTTCGGAACCCACGTAAAATTGTAGGTCCCCTCCGCCACCACGGAGGACATACACAATTACGAACACAGTTAGGTAGACCAAACCATGAGTGGATCTATGGTCTTTTTGGTCTGTAACATTATAACATTATAACATTATAATATATATATATATATATATATAATATATATATATATATAATATATATATATATATATATATATATATATATACTATATATATATATATATATATATATATATATATATATATATATATATATATATATATATATATATATATATATATATATATATATATATATATATATATATATATATTAGGGTGTTTCATAAATTAAAAGTTTGGAAAAATTTAATCCACATGGATCCCCTTGTTCCATTTGCTGAGGAGACTGATAAACCGAAGTATTAATTCAATAGTTTAAAGTTTACGGGTCCCCAGTTTGATGCTCTGGCAGATCATAAACGGAAAAAATTAAACAAAAATCTGTCAATGAATTTTTATTCAAAAACGAGTACCATTTCACTACACATTTTCACAAAGATACAAAAACATAACCACTTCTTGCGAATCATTTGTCCATGAAATCCTTCTTGGTTTTATTCGGGTATTTCGCCCTATGCTGCATCACAGTTTTGAGCAAATACTGCTTCTGCTCTTCGTTCTTCGTCAGAGAACAGTTGAACTCTTTGGTGAGCGCGATGGCTCTTTCGGCCCGATCGTTGACGACAGAGATTTTGTTAACAGTTGCCGCTGCTTGCTTGAAGCCCTCTACTTCAGTCCACTCGGCAACTGGCTTTTTCAAGAATTCTGTGTCCAAGTCGAATGCATGGAAGAAAGCCATCGTCTTTCCTGTCACGAACTCCGCCAGGTGTTTCGAGGCAAGATTCCTGACGTTCTTCCCTTGGGGTCGCTTGAGTTCCTTTTTCGATGCGGGCTTACCCAAACTGACGACCATCTGAGCCTTTTCTTCATCTCCACATCTGCGTCGAAGAACGCCATGGCAATAAGAGTCTCAGAGATGTACCATAGGTGTCGAGACATGGCTTCTTGCGCAGCGTTAACACACGAATATCCCGACATGGCAAAGGCTTCCGCGTCACGCAGAAATTCCAGATCAACTGCGGCAGCCTTGCTTGAGGTTGCAGCACGAGTCCAACCTCGGATGTAGACGAGGGACACGAAGAGACCTACGGCTGTCAGAGCTTCCAACTCGTGACTCGACATCTTGAACTGCTTCTTCAGTAGAATTACTTTCAAGGAGTAGATGGCTATCGCCATCCATCGAGCGTGATGGTAAGCGCCAGGGGCTCTGAGAGGGAAATCCACCACTTTTGCTTCTCCCAGGAAGATGAGAACCAACTGTAGCAGTTCCTTGTAGTCATCGCGCTGATGCGACGTGCTCACCATCCCTCTCACCAGCAGGACTGACTTCTCCCTCAGTTCCCTCATAGAGTCATTGACTTGAGCAAAATCGTACGGCCGCACGTCCAACCGGTCGATGAACTTCCATTGTGCCTGAAACCTCTTGAAAACGGGTATATCGGGGCCACTTGAAGGGCCGTATGCACGCTTGAAGACGGAGCTGAGGATGACTTCATAGATGTGATGCCGACAGGGGAAGTACATGAGTTCTCTGCCAAGACCTTTCTCAATCAGGACGCAGGCCCCGATATGAATCCCGGTGTTCGACGCTGTCGTGTCGAAAGACAGTCCCGCACGCGCTCTTCCATCCTGTGTTCCTTGACCAAATCCAA
>JAJOZX010000748.1:1125000-1195000 GCA_023014485.1 Bathynomus jamesi | reverse complement strand
ATCGTGACCTGGATAACTTCCTCCTTCAGTTAAATGATCAAGTCCCCTCCATTAAGTTTGCTTTGGAAGTGGAACAAGACAATTCAATCCCATTTTTGGATGTGCGTGTACATATGGAAAGCCCAGGTTTTAAGTTTAGTATCTATCGGAAAAAAACAAACAATTTGTCCTACGTAAACTTTTACTCTGGACATGACACCCCCACTAAGAAGGCCATTTTTTCTTCAATGTTTCTCCGCGCCCTTAGGATCGCCAGTCCGGAATACATCGATGCCGAATTAGAAAAAATCAACGGTATTGCAAGTGATCTGTGTTATCCATCTGCGTTTATGGAATCTTGTCTCAACAAGGTAAAACGAACTTTCTATCGCGTCAATAATAACACTCGTACTTTGTCAAAAAATATTTTAGTACTTCCATTTTTCCCGGGCTTTTTAGGCATTGCTAATGTATTTAAACTTTTGGATATTAATATAGTATTTTCATATAACAATATTGTGAAAAATATCATAGTAAAAAATAGCGCTACCAATAATTCAGGCATTATGTATAAAATTGGTTGTAAACAATGTGATTCCTTTTACATAGGTCAGACGGGAAAGGATTTGCACACACGTATAAAACAGCATCAATATTCCGTTAGAACAAGACAGTTGTCCAGTGCCATTTTTGTCCATTTGTCAGAGTTATCCCATTGTATTGATTGGAATAATGCTTCAGTTTTATTTCACTCTAGCAACATTGTTAATAGAAATATTCTTGAGTCTGCCATTATCCAACTAACAAATAACTTCAACATAAGCAAAGGTCTTTTTCAACTCGATCCTGTTGTTTTGAATTCCTTCAGAACAGATTTAGATAAGAAATGTAGAACGCTAAATCTTTGGTAAATTTGTATGCCACTAACTTTTATTTTTCAATTTTTATATACAAAAAATAGGGCAGAGTGCTAAAACACGGGCAGATTTCCAGTATAAATTTGTATATATATTTTATTTTTTTATCTATAACATTGGTTGGAAACAATTCTTTTAATCTTGTGCTAAAGATCGATAATTGTTCAATTTTTTTTTTATACAAAAAGAGCAGTGCTAAAACCCGGCCAGATTTCCAGTATAAATTTGTATATATATATATATATATATATATATATATATATTTTTTTATCTATAACATTGGTTGGAAACAATATATTAATCTTGTGCTAAAAATCGATAGTTTTTCTTTATAAATTTGTGTGCCCCCTTCAACAATCCTTTACTTTTGTTTTTCCGTTTATTGTATATATATATATATATTATAGGTTTTTTTTTTTTTTCTGTAACCTATATATAGGTTGTAACACGTTATGTACTTCAGTGTTCCTGAGGATGTCATTAGACGAAAACGCTTGAGCACCATCTGTGTTTCCTTTCCTTCATGGATTTATTCATCATAAACACTTTTCAGGGTTACTTTCGTGAAATAATTTTCATACATATATACATATAATATATATATATATATATATATATATATATATATATATATATATATATACCGTGTATATATATATATATATATATATATTATATATATATGTATATATAATATATATATATAATATATATATATATACATATAATATATATTATACATATATATATATATATATATATATATATATATATAATTATATATATATTATTAATATAGATATTATATATATATATATATTATATATATATATATATATATATATATTATATAGATATATATATATAAATATATATATATTATATATTATATATTATATATATTATATATATATATATATATATATATATATATATATTATATATATTATTAATATTATATATATTTATATATTTATATATATAATATATATATATATATAATATATTATATATACATGTTTATAATGTTTCAGACCAACAAAGAACCTAGGATACACTCCTGGCTGGTCTACCTACCTGTGTTCGTAATCGTGTATGTCCTCCGTGGTGGCAGAGGGGACCTACAATTTTACGTGGGTTCCGAACCATAAGAACATAGAAATTTATGTAAAAACTGCCGGTAAATTGGCAACGACCAATTTTTACGAAACTAAATAATTATCAATTTAAAACTAATTAATTATCGATTTAAAACTAAAGATAGAACCTCTGGATCCAGAGGATCAATTCATAATAGACTACTATCCACAAATATGTTACACTCTATATCTATTTATAACGGACATGAAAATATATCAGATCCAAAGAATCCAGTCAATTTCATTACGTTATCCATCAAGTCACGGTCCATATCGATTGCGGACCAAGTCAAAATTTACAGCCATATACATTACAATATATACACTTACGAGGAAAAGTGTAGGTGTGGCTGTAAAGACTGTACAGTAATGTAGAAATGTGTGTGCACCCATTTTGGGTCTCCCATTTAAAGGTGTTTGTGGGGCAAGTGAAGATCATGAGTTTCAATACCTCACAGTACTATGGCGGGCACCGCTCGGCAGAGGAATCTTTTTAAATGGGGTGTGTAAGGACAGAGAGTATCCCCTAACCCAAGACGCTGCCTCTCTATATCCCAAAACACTTGTGTTGAGCTGTAGGATCTATCCCCAGAAAGCCTTAATTTTACTACCTTAAACTATACCCCTTCTATCAACATATGCGTCTAATCGATTTTTAAACATGTTTATAGACGTGCTACTAATTACTTCTACCGGCAAACTATTCAAGCTATTTACTATTCTATGCGTAAAAAAGTATTTCGCAACTACTGTCGCGAACCTTCTACTTGTCAACCTACACCCGTTATTTCTAGTCCTATTATATTGAGATATTTTGAAAAAGCTATCTCTATCTACGTTATCGAACCATTCATAATTTTGAAAACCTGGATTAGATCACCCCTTAACCTCCTAGTCTCGAGTGTTGTCAATTTTAACTCCTTAAGCCTATCCTCGTACGACTTTGACCTAAGCGACGGAATCATCTTAGTTGCTCGTCTTTGACCTCTTTCGATTTTGTCTATATCTTTGCGCATATGCGGATTCCAAAATTGGACCGCGTACTCCAAATGGGGTATAACTAATGATTTATAAAGTGGAACTATAATATCGTGCGATTTGTACTCAAAATTTCGAGCTATAAAACAAACCTAACACTTTGTTCGCCTTATTGACCGCTGCTGTACTTTGTTTCGCTACTTTTAAATCACCAGTGACTATAACTCCTAAATCTTTTTCCTGCTTCTACGCTTGTTAAATCTTTCCCTGATATACTATACGCAAATTACCGTTACGCGAACCTATATGCAAAATTTTGCACTTATCAACGTTAAATCTCATTTGCCATGTGACTAACCAATTAACGATTTTATTCAGATCTTTCTGAATTTTACCTCTGTCTTCGTCATTAATCGCCCTACCACCCAGCTTCGTTTCATCCGCAAACTTTGAAACTGTACTGACTAGGCCGACATCTAAATCGTTAATATATATAAGAAAAAGCAAGGGGCCCAATACAGAACCCTGAGGAACGCCACTCGCTACATTAGCCCAACACGACTCCGCTCCACCAACGACCACCCTCTGTTGTCTGACACACCGGTCAAGGATGGATGTTACGAACTAGAAGTCGTGACACGCCGGTCAAATGGTTTTATCCTGATAAATCTCCTTTTATTAATCTTCTTTTATAAATCTTCTTTTATAAATATTCTTTTATAAATCTTCTTCTTATCCTGGTAAAGGGTCGCCAGCTGTTAACCCCTCCGTCTATGGCCCTGATTCGGTTCGGATCGACGGGGGTTCTAGTTACGGAGGCAAGCAACGGATATTTCTTCTGTTACTTTTCTTCTATAATTTTCTAATTCTTTCTCTGATACTTTATAACTTATCGACTTTACTAAGTTCCTCTGACGATAGCCCAACTCGAGGGGGAAAATAACAAGTTTCTCTTACTGTAAATTTACTTCTTAAAAATATACAGGTACTGCTCTGAATTTACAGGGGTAGTGGTTCGACCTCGGTTAAGTTTCCCCCCTTTTAAACACAATCAGGTGTTTGAAAGATTCCAATAAAGATTTAAAAAAATAATAAATAAAAATAAAAACATCTTTTTTTTTTTGCCACGTCTTCATTTCTGAAGGCGATTTCATTTCATAGTCGTACACAGTACAATTGAAGTACATGACTGAGTACATTTTTGTTTGGGTTTATTACAATTATGATTTCGATTAAGGATTACTTCCCATTCGCTTATGATTGTCCCTTACAGTTCTATTAAAGTACATTCTTACATTATATATAAAGTCATTACATTCAATTATAGTTTCATTGAAGTACATTACGACGTTACCATTCTTACAGTGTTTTTATATATGGTTAGATTATATGGTTAGATTATATGGTTAGATTATATGGTTAGATTATATGGTTAGATTATATGGTTAGATTATATGGTCAGATTATATGGTCAGATTATATATGGTTATTTTATATGGTTTATTATATATGGTTATTAGTACAACACAAGTACATGAGACATGACAAGATAATTTATATACAACATAATATGTTATATTACATTATACAGTATGTTATAAATTTGGATCAGAGCGAAAGATGTTTATCTTAGAAACGTTCGGTTCTGCTGATTCGCGAATTTGAGCATTTAACTACTGTAAGCCTAATGAATGCCTTGTGAGGGTTGAACGCACTTAAAAAAAAAAATAATAAAAAAAATATATGTGGACGTATTTTACATGTACATAATCCAATAGGTTGTGTGCGTAATATAGAGACTCGTAAAATATGGACTGATAGGATGATAGGTATCAGTAGACAATAGGTAGGAAACAACATAACTAATGATGTATAGAGAATGGTTTCTTTTTCTTTTTATTATTATTATTATTATTATTATTATTATTATTATTATTATTATTAAGGAATTTACCATACATTCAATACGGAAGATGTCGAAATACTAAACACGTGATTCAGTGTTCAAGGTATGGAAAACGTGAAGAGAATTAAGTTACTTTATGACGTCATAGTTATTGAATTTGTACGTATAATACAAATCATTATTAGGAAGATTTACAAACGAATTAGAGACAGAGTGGGTATTATTGACTAAGAAGTACAACTTCGGGTTCCAATCCTGTTATATGCAATGTGTATGCATATCTAGGGACGAGGGTAAGATGCAAGACAATCATAATTAATTAATAACTTCTATAACAAATGAAAATGGATACGACTAAACCATAGGTATGGTAGATCGTAGGGTTTTGACACGATCAAAAATAGGAAGCCACAAGTAAAATTATTATCCAAACTCGCGTTAAGCGATTTTGGTTCTTATGAAAAAATGAATATTGTTTATTCATTTCATTTTTACATTGCTCTCCCCTTTAAAAAAAAAAAACGTTATTTATACAATAATCTAATAGGGTACCATTAATACAAAACAAATGAGAAAATAACATCCTAACTACTTCAAGTTAGATGACGAATTTTTTTTTCTTTACATTACAAATTTTTATACAGAACAAGTATTATTATATAATAGAAAAAATTCAAAGATTAATACTTCAATTTTAGACAAACAATTACGCTAGACAAAGAATGATATTGTTAAATTTTTTACAAAATTTTTATTTTTCTGTGGGAAAAAATTATGTACATAATGAATAGTAGGTAAAAGGAAAAAAATATAAATTATTTTCCAAAGTTACCCTGATCGTGCAGTCTATAACTAATTTTATTGACTATTGTAGATAAAAAATCGAATTACGTAATGGTTGATGTATAGACCTGTGGTCTAGTGTGTATTTGTGTGTATTAGATACAAAGTGTGTATCATAACTTTCAGGGACAGATTAGCGGAGAGGATTCTTAAATTAACTGAATAAATGCCTGAGCAAAAATTTATATATAGTAAGCAAAAAGGCTTAGGACTATATAAATAGCAGAGTTAGCACCTACACGCTATGAAATAGTTTGTGATATCGAATGATTTTAGAATAAGGTTTGTATATATAGTATATATAGTGTGCATACATGCGTGTGTATGTGTAGAGATTTGGAAGGTTTTTGAATTAACAAAGTTTAAAAATAATGTATAATAATTTAAGATGGGTTTTAGGGTTATAAATCTTTTGAGTCAATTATTGTTGTTATTATTATTATATATCATTATTATTATAAAAACCTTTAAGTTCAAGGTAGTATTTAAGTATTTAATTAAATTAGTTACTCGAATTAAGGTAATAAAAAGAAATGTACTTAGAGGACTTACAATTGATGAAAGTAAATCTCACGGTTTAAAAATTGAATTTTGAAGATGGAATTAAATTCGACTAGTAACATTCCTAGTTATATATGAACTATATAACCATTAACATTAACCAGAAGTATCGGTACGATAATTAAATTAAGAATACAAATTAAAAATATAAATCAATTTATGCATTTTAATGAGCAAAACATAATTTTATAATATTCTTAAAAATAAAAGTAAATCGAACCTTAGATGAGTTTCGGCCAAGAATAAAAAGTGTTATTGAAATGGAAGGAAAGCATTTCGAACAAGATAAATTAGGTACATGATCGATTAATTATTACACTATTTCTGTCATCATATAATCGCAATAATTATAAAACTCGTTACCAACATTTGTAAAAACGGTTTTGGTTGCCAAAAATAAAATATGTCATTTTACCTATATATTTTTATACGCAACAATGGCATGAAAAAGAAAAGACAAATCGGTCCATTTCCCTCTTACAACAAAACAAAGAAAGGTTAACTAAAGACGCAACCCGGTCAATTCAGGTTGAATTAAATTCTCTTTACAACACAAAAAAAGGTTGAATTAAATTCTTAAATTACATTTTCTTAAATTAAATTCTCTTAACTTACAAAGAAAAAGTTGAATTCAATTGACTGCATTGAAATGACTTGGGATTTCAAAACTAACTGCTTCAAAACTAACTGCTTCAAAACTAACTGCTTCAAAACTAACTGCTTCAAAACTAACTGCTTCAAAACTGGCTTCTTCAAAACTGGCTTCTTCAAAACTGGCTTCTTCAAAACTGGCTTCTTCAAAACTGGCTTCTTCAAAACTGGGGGGGTTGTCCCTCTTCGATGCAACCTATTGACTTGACCTCTTATCAAGTATTTCTAGAAATCTCTGGGGCGGTTGTCCCTTTTGGCGCAACCTTCTGACTTGACCTCTTGCCAAGTATTTCTATGTCTCTGGGGGCGGTTGTCCATCTTGGCGCAACCTTCTGACTTGACCCCTTGTCAAGTATTTCTATAAATCTCTGGGGCGGTTGTCCATCTTGGCGCAAACTTCTGACTTCAAAACTTATTTGCAACTTATTTGCAACGAAAACTGACTTGCAACTTATTTGCAACGAAAACTGACTTGCAACTTATTTGCAAAGAAAATTGACTTGCAACTTATTTGCAACGAAAACTGACTTGCAACTTATTTGCAACGAAAACTGACTTCCAACTTATTTGCAACGAAAACTGACTTGCAACTTATTTGCAACGAAAACTGACTGGCAACTTATTTGCAACGAAAACTGACTTGCAACTTATTTGCAACGAAACTGACTTGCAACTTATTTGCAACGAAACTGACTTGCAACTTATTTGCAACGAAACTGACTTGCAACTTATTTGCAACGAAACTGACTTGCAATTTATTTGCAACGAAAACTTACTTCAAAACTGACTTGCAACTTATTTGCAACTAAAACTGACTTCAAAACTGACTTGCAACTTTTTTGCAACGAAAACTGACTTGCAACTTCTTTGCAACGAAAACTGACTTCAAAACTGACTTGCAACTTCTTTGCAACGAAAACTGACTTCAAAACTGACTTGCAACTTCTTTGCAACTAAAACTGACTTCAAAACTGACTTGCAACTTCTTTGCAACGAAAACTGACTTCAAAACTGACTTGCAACTTCTTTGCAACTAAAACTGACTTCACAAACTTCTTTGCAACTTCTTTAACTAAACTGACTTCAAAACTGACTTCAAATATCTCTCTAAATCTATAAACTCTCTATAAACACTCTCTCTTAATTTGCAAGTCAATTCAATTCAGTAATTGAAAAAAATTTGCAAACAAAAATATAAAATGTAAACGACATTTCACTCTAATGTACACGAAGGTAAGATACTATTATGTTTGATACATAAAATAAAATTATTCTATACTGAATATAACAGTGAAAATAACTCTGAAATTAACTCTCTCTGAAATTAACTCTCTTTTGAAATTAACTCTCTTTTGAAATTAACTCTCTTTTAAAATTAACTCTCTTTTGAAATTAGCTCTTTTGAAATTAACTCTCTTTTGAAATTAACTCTCTTTTGAAATTAACTCTCTTTTGAAATTAACTCTCTTTTGAAATTAACTCTCTTTTGAAATTAACTCTCTTTGAAATTAACTCTCTTTTGAAATTAACTCTCTTTTGAAATTAACTCTCTTTTGAAATTAACTCTCTTTTGAAATTAACTCTCTTTTGAAATTAACTCTCTTTTGAAATTAACTCTCTTTTGAAATTAACTCTCTTTTGAAATTAACTCTCTGTTACACTAAGGAAAATGTATCACTAGTGTCTGAAGTGTTCACTGTGTTTCTTGTAAATTCTGACTTAATACTCATTATTAACTGTTAATAATACTGACTTTTCAAGTGTTTATAAATTACTTAAGAAAACAAAATGTACTTAACAAAATTTTCATGGGGAAATCCTTAGAGACGTGTCCTGAAGACGTGTCTTGCTGGCCACTTGTTCTTGGATGAAAACTAGGCGTGGAGAACTTGGAGTCGTGACACACCGGTCAAGGGTGGATGTTACGAACTAGAAGTCGTGACACGCCGGTCAAATGGTTTTATCCTGATAAATCTCCTTTTATAAATCTTCTTTTATAAATCTTCTTTTATAAATCTTCTTTTATAAATCTTCTTCTTATCCTGGTAAAGGGTCGCCAGCTGTTAACCCCTCCGTCTATGGCCCTGATTCGGTTCGGATCGACGGGGGTTCTAGTTACGGAGGCAAGCAACGGATATTTCTTCTGTTACTTTTCTTCTATAATTTTCTAATTCTTTCTCTGATACTTTATAACTTATCGACTTTACTAAGTTCCTCTGACGATAGCCCAACTCGAGGGGGAAAATAAAAAGTTTCTCTTACTGTAAATTTACTTCTTAAAAATATACAGGTACTCTCTGAATTTACAGGGGTAGAGGTTCGACCTCGTTAAGTTTCCCCCCTTTTAAACACAATCAGGTGTTTGAAAGATTCCAATAAAGATTTAAAAAATAATAAATAAAAATAAAAACTAATCTTATTTTTTTTTGCCACGTCTTCATTTCTGAAGGCGATTTCATTTCATAGTCGTACACAGTACAATTGAAGTACATGACTGAGTACATTTTTGTTTGGGTTTATTACAATTATGATTTCGATTATGGATTACTTCCCATTCGCTTATGATTGTCCCTTACAGTTCTATTAAAGTACATTCTTACATTATATATAAAGTCATTACATTCAATTATAGTTTCATTGAAGTACATTACGTCGTTACCATTCTTACAGTGTTTTTATATATGATTATATGGTTAGATTATATGGTTAGATTATATGGTTAGATTATATGGTTAGATTATATGATTATATGGTCAGATTATATGGTCAGATTATATATGGTTATTTTATATGGTTATTATATATATGGTTATTAGTACAACACAAGTACATGAGACATGACAAGATAATTTATATACAACATAATATGTTATATTACATTATATGTTATAAATTTGGATCAGAGCGAAAGATGTTGTTTATCTTAGAAACGTTCGGTTCTGCTGATTCGCGAATTTGAGCATTTAACTACTGTAAGCCTAATGAATGCCTTGTGAGGGTTGAACGCACTTAAAAAAAAAATAATAAAAAAAAATATATGTGGACGTATTTTACATGTACATAATCCAATAGGTTGTGTGCGTAATATAGAGACTCGTAAAATATGGACTGATAGGTTGATAGGTATCAGTAGACAATAGGTAGGAAACAACATAACTAATGATGTATAGAGAATGGTTTCTTTTTCTTTTATTATTATTATTATTATTATTATTATTATTATTATTAAGGAATTTACCATACATTCAATACGGAAGATGTCGAAATACTAAACACGTGATTCAGTGTTCAAGGTATGGAAAACGTGAAGAGAATTAAGTTACTTTATGACGTCATAGTTATTGAATTTGTACGTATAATACAAATCATTATTAGGAAGATTTACAAGAACGAATTAGAGACAAGAGTGGGTATTAATGACTAAGAAGTACAACTGCGGGTTCCAATCCTGTTATATGCAATGTGTATGCATAATCTAGGGACGAGGGTAAGATGCAAGACAATCATAATTAATTAATAACTTCTATAACAAATGAAAATGGATACGACTAAACCATAGGTATGGTAGATCGTAGGGTTTTGACACGATCAAAAATAGGAAGCCACAAGTAAAATTATTATCCAAACTCGCGTTAAGCGATTTTGGTTCTTATGAAAAATGAATATTGATTATTCATTTCATTTTTACATTGCTCTCCCCTTTAAAAAAAAAAACGATATTTATACAATAATCTAATAGGGTACCATTAATACAATACAAATGAGAAAATAACATCCTAACTACTTCAAGTTAGATGACGAATTTTTTCTTTACATTACAAATTTTTATACAGAACAAGTGTTATTATATAATAGAAAAAATTCAAAGATTAATACTTCAATTTTAGACAAACAATTACGCTAGACAAAGAATGATATTGTTAAATTTTTTACAAAATTTTTATTTTTCTGTGGGAAAAAATTATGTACATAATGAATAGTAGGTAAAAGGAAAAAAATATAAATTATTTTCCAAAGTTACCCTGATCGTGCAGTCTATAACTAATTTTATTGACTATTGTAGGTAAAAAATCGAATTACGTAATGGATGATGTATAGACCTGTGGTCTAGTGTGTATTTGTGTGTATTAGATACAAAGTGTGTATCATAACTTTGAGGGACAGATTAGCGGAGAGGATTCTTAAATTAACTGAATAAATGCCTGAGCAAAAATTTATATATAGTAAGCAAAAAGGCTTAGGACTATATAAATAGCAGAGTTAGCACCTACACGCTATGAAATAGTTTGTGATATCGAATGATTTTAGAATAAGGTTTGTATATATAGTATATATAGTGTGCATACATGCGTGTGTATGTGTAGAGATTTGGAAGGTTTTTGAATTAACAAAGTTTAAAAATAATGTATAATAATTTAAGATGGGTTTTAGGGTTATAAAATCTTTTGAGTCAATTATTGTTGTTATTATTATTATTATCATTATTATTATAAAAACCTTTAAGTTCAAGGTAGTATTTAAGTATTTAATTAAATTAGTTACTCGAATTAAGGTAATAAAAAAAATGTACTTAGAGGACTTACAATTGATGAAAGTAAATCTCACGGTTTAAAAATTGAATTTTGAAGATGGAATTAAATTCGACTAGTAACATTCCTAGTTATATATGAACTATATAACCATTAACATTAACCAGAAGTATCGGTACGATAATTAAATTAAGAATACAAATTAAAAATATAAATCAATTTATGCATTTTAATGAGCAAAACATAATTTTATAATATTCTTAAAAATAAAAGTAAATCGAACCTTAGATGAGTTTCGGCCAAGAATAAAAAGTGTTATTGAAATGGAAGGAAAGCATTTCGAACAAGATAAATTAGGTACATGATCGACTAATTATTACACTATTTCTGTCATCATATAATCGCAATAATTATAAAATTCGTTACCAACATTTGTAAAAACGGTTTTGGTTGCCAACAATAAAATATGTCATTTTACCTATATATTTTTATACGCAACAATGGCATGAAAAAGAAAAGACAAATCGGTCCATTTCCCTCTTACAACAAAACAAGAAAGGTTAACTAAAGACGCAACCCGGTCAATTCAGGTTGAATTAAATTCTCTTTACAACACAAAAAAAGGTTGAATTAAATTCTTAAATTACATTTTCTTAAATTAAATTCTCTTAACTTACAAAGAAAAAGTTGAATTCAATTGACTGCATTGAAATGACTTGGGATTTCAAAACTAACTGCTTCAAAACTAACTGCTTCAAAACTAACTGCTTCAAAACTAACTGCTTCAAAACTAACTGCTTCAAAACTAACTGCTTCAAAACTGGCTTCTTCAAAACTGGCTTCTTCAAAACTGGCTTCTTCAAAACTGGCTTCTTCAAAACTGGCTTCTTCAAAACTGGGGCGGTTGTTCCTCTTCGATGCAACCTATTGACTTGACCTCTTATCAAGTATTTCTATAAATCTCTGGGGCGGTTGTCCCTTTTGGCGCAACCTTCTGACTTGACCTCTTATCAAGTATTTCTATAAATCTCTGGGGCGGTTGTCCCTTTTGGCGCAACCTTCTGACTTGACCTCTTATCAAGTATTTCTATAAATCTCTGGGGCGGTTGTCCCTTTTGGCGCAACCTTCTGACTTGACCTCTTATCAAGTATTTCTATAAATCTCTGGGGCGGTTGTCCCTTTTGGCGCAACCTTCTGACTTGACCTCTTATCAAGTATTTCTATAATCTCTGGGGCGGTTGTCCCTTTTGGCGCAACCTTCTGACTTGACCTCTTGCAAGTATTTCTATGTCTCTGGGGGGTTGTCCATCTTGGCGCAACCTTCTGACTTGACCTCTTGTCAAGTATTTCTATAAATCTCTGGGGCGGTTGTCCATCTTGGCGCAACCTTCTGACTTCAAAACTTTTTGCAACTTATTTGCAACGAAACTGACTGGCAACTTATTTGCAACGAAAACTGACTGGCAACTTATTTGCAACGAAAACTGACTTGCAACTTATTTGCAACGAAACTAACTTGCAACTTATTTGCAACGAAACTGACTTGCAACTTATTTGCAACGAAACTGACTTGCAACTTATTTGCAACGAAACTGACTTGCAACTTATTTGCAACGAAACTGACTTGCAATTTATTTGCAACTAAAACTTACTTCAAAACTGACTTGCAACTTATTTGCAACTAAAACTGACTTCAAAACAACCTTGCAACTTTTTTGCAACGAAAACTGACTTGCAACTTCTTTGCAACGAAAACTGACTTCAAAACTGACTTGCAACTTATTTGCAACGAAAACTGACTTAAAAACTGACTTGCAACTTCTTTGCAACGAAAACTGACTTAAAACTGACTTGCAACTTCTTTGCAACGAAAACTGACTTCAAAACTGACTTGCAACTTCTTTGCAACTAAAACTGACTTCAAAACTTCTTTGCAACTTCTTTGCAACTAAAACTGACTTCAAAACTGACTTCAAATATCTCTCTAAATCTATAAACTCTCTATAAACACTCTCTCTTAATTTGCAAGTCAATTCAGTTCAGTAATTGAAATAAATTTGCAAACAAAAATATAAAATGTAAACGACATTTCACTCTAATGTACACGAAGGTAAGATACTATTATGTTTGATACATAAAATAAAATTATTCTATACTGAATATAACAGTGAAAATAACTCTGAAATTAACTCTCTCTGAAATTAACTCTTTTGAAATTAACTCTCTTTTGAAATTAACTCTCTTTTAAAATTAACTCTCTTTTGAAATTAGCTCTTTTGAAAGTAACTCTCTTTTGAAATTAACTCTCTTTTGAAATTAACTCTCTTTTGAAATTAACTCTCTTTGAAATTAACTCTCTTTTGAAATTAACTCTCTTTTGAAATTAACTCTCTTTTGAAATTAACTCTCTTTTGAAATTAACTCTCTTTTGAAATTAACTCTCTTTTGAAATTAACTCTCTTTTGAAATTAACTCTCTTTTGAAATTAACTCTCTGTTACACTAAGGAAAATGTATCACTAGTGTCTGAAGTGTTCACTGTGTTTCTTGTAAATTCTGACTTAATACTCATTATTAACTGTTAATAATACTGACTTTTCAAGTGTTTATAAATTACTTAAGAAAACAAAATGTACTTAACAAAATTTTCTATGGGGAAATCCTTAGAGAGTGTCCTGAAGACGTGTCTTGCTGGCCACTTGTTCTTGGATGAAAACTAGGCGTGGAGAACTTGGAGTCGTGACACACCGGTCAAGGGTGGATGTTACGAACTAGAAGTCGTGACACGCCGGTCAAATGGTTTTATCCTGATAAATCTCCTTTTATAAATCTTCTTTTATAAATCTTCTTTTATAAATCTTCTTTTATAAATCTTCTTCTTATCCTGGTAAAGGGTCGCCAGCTGTTAACCCCTCCGTCTATGGCCCTGATTCGGTTCGGATCGACGGGGGTTCTAGTTACGGAGGCAAGCAACGGATATTTCTTCTGTTACTTTTCTTCTATAATTTTCTAATTCTTTCTCTGATACTTTATAACTTATCGACTTTACTAAGTTCCTCTGACGATAGCCCAACTCGAGGGGGAAAATAAAAAGTTTCTCTTACTGTAAATTTACTTCTTAAAAATATACAGGTACTGCTCTGAATTTACAGGGGTAGAGGTTCGACCTCTGTTAAGTTTCCCCCCTTTTAAAACAATCAGGTGTTTGAAAGATTCCAATAAAGATTTAAAAAAATAATAAATAAAAATAAAACTAATCTTATTTTTTTTTGCCACGTCTTCATTTCTGAAGGCGATTTCATTTCATAGTCGTACACAGTACAATTGAAGTACATGACTGAGTACATTTTTGTTTGGGTTTATTACAATTATGATTTCGATTATGGATTACTTCCCATTCGCTTATGATTGTCCCTTACAGTTCTATTAAAGTACATTCTTACATTATATATAAAGTCATTACATTCAATTATAGTTTCATTGAAGTACATTACGTCGTTACCATTCTTACAGTGTTTTTATATATGGTTAGATTATATGGTTAGATTATATGGTTAGATTATATGGTAGATTATATGGTAGATTATATGGTCAGATTATATGGTCAGATTATATATGGTATTTTATATATGGTTATTATATATGGTTATTAGTACAACACAAGTACATGAGACATGACAAGATAATTTATATACAACATAATATGTTATATTACATTATATGTTATAAATTTGGATCAGAGCGAAAGATGTTGTTTATCTTAGAAACGTTCGGTTCTGCTGATTCGCGAATTTGAGCATTTAACTACTGTAAGCCTAATGAATGCCTTGTGAGGGTTGAACGCACTTAAAAAAAAAAATAATAAAAAAAAATATATGTGGACGTATTTTACATGTACATAATCCAATAGGTTGTGTGCGTAATATAGAGACGCGTAAAATATGGACTGATAGGTTGATAGGTATCAGTAGACAATAGGTAGGAAACAACATAACTAATGATGTATAGAGAATGGTTTTTTTTCTTTTTATTATTATTATTATTATTATTATTATTATTATTATTATTATTAAGGAATTTACCATACATTCAATACGGAAGATGTCCAAATACTAAACACGTGATTCAGTGTTCAAGGTATGGAAAACGTGAAGAGAATTAAGTTACTTTATGACGTCATAGTTATTGAATTTGTACGTATAATACAAATCATTATTAGGAAGATTTACAAGAACGAATTAGAGACAAGAGTGGGTATTAATGACTAAGAAGTACAACTGCGGGTTCCAATCCTGTTATATGCAATGTGTATGCATAATCTAGGGACGAGGGTAAGATGCAAGACAATCATAATTAATTAATAACTTCTATAACAAATGAAAATGGATACGACTAAACCATAGGTATGGTAGATCGTAGGGTTTTGACACGATCAAAAATAGGAAGCCACAAGTAAAATTATTATCCAAACTCGCGTTAAGCGATTTTGGTTCTTATGTAAAAATGAATATTGATTATTCATTTCATTTTTACATTGCTCTCCCCTTTTAAAAAAAAAAACGATATTTATACAATAATCTAATAGGGTACCATTAATACAATACAAATGAGAAAATAACATCCTAACTACTTCAAGTTAGATGACGAATTTTTTTCTTTACATTACAAATTTTTATACAGAACAAGTGTTATTATATAATAGAAAAAATTCAAAGATTAATACTTCAATTTTAGACAAACAATTACGCTAGACAAAGAATGATATTGTTAAATTTTTTACAAAATTTTTATTTTTCTGTGGGAAAAAATTATGTACATAATGAATAGTAGGTAAAAGGAAAAAAATATAAATTATTTTCCAAAGTTACCCTGATCGTGCAGTCTATAACTAATTTTATTGACTATTGTAGGTAAAAAATCGAATTACGTAATGGATGATGTATAGACCTGTGGTCTAGTGTGTATTTGTGTGTATTAGATACAAAGTGTGTATCATAACTTTGAGGGACAGATTAGCGGAGAGGATTCTTAAATTAACTGAATAAATGCCTGAGCAAAAATTATATATAGTAAGCAAAAAGGCTTAGGACTATATAAATAGCAGAGTTAGCACCTACACGCTATGAAATAGTTTGTGATATCGAATGATTTTAGAATAAGGTTTGTATATATAGTATATATAGTGTGCATACATGCGTGTGTATGTGTAGAGATTTGGAAGGTTTTTGAATTAACAAAGTTTAAAAATAATGTATAATAATTTAAGATGGGTTTTAGGGTTATAAAATCTTTTGAGTCAATTATTGTTGTTATTATTATTATTATCATTATTATTATAAAACCTTTAAGTTCAAGGTAGTATTTAAGTATTTAATTAAATCAGTTACACGAATTAAGGTAATAAAAAAGAAATGTACTTAGAGGACTTACAATTGATGAAAGTAAATCTCACGGTTTAAAAATTGAATTTTGAAGATGGAATTAAATTCGACTAGTAACATTCCTAGCTATATATGAACTATATAACCATTAACATTAACCAGAAGTATCGGTACGATAATTAAATTAAGAATACAAATTAAAAATATAAATCAATTTATGCATTTTAATGAGCTAAACATAATTTTATAATATTCTTAAAAATAAAAGTAAATCGAACCTTAGATGAGTTTCGGCCAAGAATAAAAAGTGTTATTGAAATGGAAGGAAAGCATTTCGAACAAGATAAATTAGGTACATGATCGATTAATTATTACACTATTTCTGTCATCATATAATCGCAATAATTATAAAACTCGTTACCAACATTTGTAAAAACGGTTTTGGTTGCCAACAATAAAATATGTCATTTTACCTATATATTTTTATACGCAACAATGGCATGAAAAAGAAAAGACAAATCGGTCCATTTCCCTCTTACAACAAAACAAAGAAAGGTTAACTAAAGACGCAACCCGGTCAATTCAGGTTGAATTAAATTCTCTTTACAACACAAAAAAAGGTTGAATTAAATTCTTAAATTACATTTTCTTAAATTAAATTCTCTTAACTTACAAAGAAAAAGTTGAATTCAATTGACTGCATTGAAATGACTTGGGACTTAAAAAACTACTTAAAACTAACTGCTTCAAAACTAACTGCTTCAAAACTAACTGCTTCAAAACTAACTGCTTCAAAACTAACTGCTTCAAAACTAACTGCTTCAAAACTAACTTCTTCAAAACTAACTTCTTCAAAACTGGCTTCTTCAAAACTGGCTTCTTCAAAACTGGCTTCTTCAAAACTGGGGCGGTTGTCCCTCTTGGATGCAACCTATTGACTTGACCTCTTATCAAGTATTTCTTAAATCTCTGGGGCGGTTGTCCCTTTTGGCGCAACCTTCTGACTTGACCTCTTATCAAGTATTTCTATAAATCTCTGGGGCGGTTGTCCTTTTGGCGCAACCTTCTGACTTGACCTCTTATCAAGTATTTCTATAAATCTCTGGGGCGGTTGTCCTTTGGCGCAACCTTCTGACTTGACCTCTTGTCAAGTATTTCTATAAATCTCTGGGGCGGTTGTCCCTTTTGGCGCAACCTTCTGACTTGACCTCTTATCAAGTATTTCTATAAATCTCTGGGGCGGTTGTCCCTTTTGGCGCAACCTTCTGACTTGACCTCTTATCAAGTATTTCTATAAATCTCTGGGGCGGTTGTCCCTTTTGGCGCAACCTTCTGACTTGACCTCTTGCCAAGTATTTCTATGTCTCTGGGGGCGGTTGTCCATCTTGGCGCAACCTTCTGACTTGACCTCTTGTCAAGTATTTCTATAAATCTCTGGGGCGGTTGTCCATCTTGGCGCAACCTTCTGACTTCAAAACTTATTTGCAACTTATTTGCAACGAAAACTGACTTGCAACTTATTTGCAACGAAAACTGACTTGCAACTTATTTGCAACGAAAACTGACTTGCAACTTATTTGCAACGAAAACTGACTTGCAACTTATTTGCAACGAAAACTGACTTGCAACTTATTTGCAACGAAAACTGACTTGCAACTTATTTGCAACGAAAACTGACTTGCAACTTATTTGCAACGAAAACTGACTTGCAACTTATTTGCAACGAAACTGACTTGCAACTTATTTGCAACGAAACTGACTTGCAACTTTGCAACGAAACTGACTTGCAACTTATTTGCAACGAAAACTGACTTGCAACTTATTTGCAACGAAATGACTTGCAATTTATTTGCAACGAAAACTTACTTCAAAACTGACTTGCAACTTATTTGCAACTAAAACTGACTTCAAAACTGACTTGCAACTTTTTTGCGACGAAAACTGACTTGCAACTTCTTTGCAACGAAAACTGACTTCAAAACTGACTTGCAACTTATTTGCAACGAAAACTGACTTCAAAACTGACTTGCAACTTCTTTGCAACGAAAACTGACTTAAAAACTGACTTGCAACTTCTTTGCAACGAAAACTGACTTCAAAACTGACTTGCAACTTCTTTGCAACTAAAACTGACTTCAAAACTGACTTCAAATATCTCTCTAAATCTATAAACTCTCTATAAACACTCTCTCTTAATTTGCAAGTCAATTCAATTCAGTAATTGAAAAAAATTTGCAAACAAAAATATAAAATGTAAACGACATTTCACTCTAATGTACACGAAGGTAAGATACTATTATGTTTGATAGATAGAATAAAATTATTCTATACTGAATATAACAGTGAAAATAACTCTGAAATTAACTCTCTCTGAAATTAACTCTCTTTTGAAATTAACTCTCTTTTGAAATTAACTCTCTTTTAAATTAACTCTCTTTTAATTACTCTTTGAAATTAACTCTTTTGAAATTAACTCTCTTTTGAAATTAACTCTCTTTGAAATTAACTCTCTTTTGAAATTAACTCTCTTTTGAAATTAACTCTTTGAAATTAACTCTCTTTTGAAATTAACTCTCTTTTGAAATTACTCTCTTTTGAAATTAACTCTCTTTTGAAATTAACTCTCTTTTGAAATTAACTCTCTTTTGAAATTAACTCTTTTGAAATTAACTCTCTTTTGAAATTAACTCTCTGTTACACTAAGGAAAATGTATCACTAGTGTCTGAAGTGTTCACTGTGTTTCTTGTAAATTCTGACTTAATACTCATTATTAACTGTTAATAATACTGACTTTTCAAGTGTTTATAAATTACTTAAGAAAACAAAATGTACTTAACAAAATTTTCTATGGGGAAATCCTTAGAGACGTGTCCTGAAGACGTGTCTTGCTGGCCACTTGTTCTTGGATGAAAACTAGGCGTGGAGAACTTGGAGTCGTGACACACCGGTCAAGGGTGGATGTTACGAACTAGAAGTCGTGACACGCCGGTCAAATGGTTTTATCCTGATAAATCTCCTTTTATAAATCTTCTTTTATAAATCTTCTTTTATAAATCTTCTTTATAAATCTTCTTCTTATCCTGGTAAAGGGTCGCCAGCTGTTAACCCCTCCGTCTATGGCCCTGATTCGGTTCGGATCGACGGGGGTTCTAGTTACGGAGGCAAGCAACGGATATTTCTTCTGTTACTTTTCTTCTATAATTTTCTAATTCTTTCTCTGATACTTTATAACTTATCGACTTTACTAAGTTCCTCTGACGATAGCCCAACTCGAGGGGGAAAATAAAAAGTTTCTCTTACTGTAAATTTACTTCTTAAAAATATACAGGTACTCCTCTGAATTTACAGGGGTAGAGGTTCGACCTCTGTTAAGTTTCCCCCCTTTTAAACACATCAGGTGTTTGAAAGATTCCAATAAAGATTTAAAAAAATAATAAATAAAATAAAAACTAATCTTATTTTTTTTGCCACGTCTTCATTTCTGAAGGCGATTTCATTTCATAGTCGTACACAGTACAATTGAAGTACATGACTGAGTACATTTTGTTTGGGTTTATTACAATTATGATTTCGATTATGGATTACTTCCCATTCGCTTATGATTGTCCCTTACAGTTCTATTAAAGTACATTCTTACATTATATATAAAGTCATTACATTCAATTATAGTTTCATTGAAGTACATTACGTCGTTACCATTCTTACAGTTTTTTTTTATATATGGTTAGATTATATGGTTAGATTATATGGTTAGATTATATGGTTAGATTATATGGTCAGATTATATGGTCAGATTATATGGTCAGATTATATATGGTTATTATATATGGTTATTATATATATGGTTATTAGTACAACACAAGTACATGAGACATGACAAGATAATTTATATACAACATAATATGTTATATTACATTATATGTTATAAATTTGGATCAGAGCGAAAGATGTTGTTTATCTTAGAAACGTTCGGTTCTGCTGATTCGCGAATTTGAGCATTTAACTACTGTAAGCCTAATGAATGCCTTGTGAGGGTTGAACGCACTTAAAAAAAAAATAATAAAAAAAAATATGTGGACGTATTTTACATGTACATAATCCAATAGGTTGTGTGCGTAATATAGAGACTCGTAAAATATGGACTGATAGGTTGATAGGTATCAGTAGACAATAGGTAGGAAACAACATAACTAATGATGTATAGAGAATGGTTTCTTTTTCTTTTTATTATTATTATTATTATTATTATTATTATTATTATTATTAAGGAATTTACCATACATTCAATACGGAAGATGTCGAAATACTAAACACGTGATTCAGTGTTCAAGGTATGGAAAACGTGAAGAGAATTAAGTTACTTTATGACGTCATAGTTATTGAATTTGTACGTATAATACAAATCATTATTAGGAAGATTTACAAGAACGAATTAGAGACAAGAGTGGGTATTAATGACTAAGAAGTACAACTGCGGGTTCCAATCCTGTTATATGCAATGTGTATGCATAATCTAGGGACGAGGGTAAGATGCAAGACAATCATAATTAATTAATAACTTCTATAACAAATGAAAATGGATACGACTAAACCATAGGTATGGTAGATCGTAGGGTTTTGACACGATCAAAATAGGAAGCCACAAGTAAAATTATTATCCAAACTCGCGTTAAGCGATTTTGGTTCTTATGAAAAATGAATATTGATTATTCATTTCATTTTTACATTGCTCTCCCCTTTAAAAAAAAAAACGATATTTATACAATAATCTAATAGGGTACCATTAATACAATACAAATGAGAAAATAACATCCTAACTACTTCAAGTTAGATGACGAATTTTTTTCTTTACATTACAAATTTTTATACAGAACAAGTGAGTTATTATATAATAAAAAAATTCAAAGATTAATACTTCAATTTTAGACAAACAATTACGCTAGACAAAGAATGATATTGTTAAATTTTTTACAAAATTTTTATTTTTCTGTGGGAAAAAATTATGTACATAATGAATAGTAGGTAAAAGGAAAAAATATAAATTATTTTCCAAAGTTACCCTGATCGTGCAGTCTATAACTAATTTTATTGACTATTGTAGGTAAAAAATCGAATTACGTAATGGATGATGTATAGACCTGTGGTCTAGTGTGTATTTGTGTATTAGATACAAAGTGTGTATCATAACTTTGAGGGACAGATTAGCGGAGAGGATTCTTAAATTAACTGAATAAATGCCTGAGCAAAAATTTATATATAGTAAGCAAAAAGGCTTAGGACTATATAAATAGCAGAGTTAGCACCTACACGCTATGAAATAGTTTGTGATATCGAATGATTTTAGAATAAGGTTTGTATATATAGTATATATAGTGTGCATACATGCGTGTGTATGTGTAGAGATTTGGAAGGTTTTTGAATTAACAAAGTTTAAAAATAATGTATAATAATTTAAGATGGGTTTTAGGGTTATAAAATCTTTTGAGTCAATTATTGTTGTTATTATTATTATTATCATTATTATTATAAAATCCTTTAAGTTCAAGGTAGTATTTAAGTATTTAATTAAATCAGTTACACGAATTAAGGTAATAAAAAAGAAATGTACTTAGAGGACTTACAATTGATGAAAGTAAATCTCACGGTTTAAAATTGAATTTTGAAGATGGAATTAAATTCGACTAGTAACATTCCTAGCTATATATGAACTATATAACCATTAACATTAACCAGAAGTATCGGTACGATAATTAATTAAGAATACAAATTAAATATAAATCAATTTATGCATTTTAATGAGCAAAATAATTTTATAATATTCTTAAAAATAAAAGTAAATCGAACCTTAGATGAGTTTCGGCCAAGAATAAAAAGTGTTATTGAAATGGAAGGAAAGCATTTCGAACAAGATAAATTAGGTACATGATCGATTAATTATTACACTATTTCTGTCATCATATAATCGCAATAATTATAAAACTCGTTACCAACATTTGTAAAAACGGTTTTGGTTGCCAACAATAAAATATGTCATTTTACCTATATATTTTTATACGCAACAATGGCATGAAAAAGAAAAGACAAATCGGTCCATTTCCCTCTTACAACAAAACAAAGAAAGGTTAACTAAAGACGCAACCCGGTCAATTCAGGTTGAATTAAATTCTCTTTACAACACAAAAAAAGGTTGAATTAAATTCTTAAATTACATTTTCTTAAATTAAATTCTCTTAACTTACAAAGAAAAAGTTGAATTCAATTGACTGCATTGAAATGACTTGGGACTTAAAACTAACTGCTTCAAAACTAACTGCTTCAAAACTAACTGCTTCAAAACTAACTGCTTCAAAACTAACTGCTTCAAAACTAACTGCTTCAAAACTCTTCTTCAAACTGGCTTCTTCAAAACTGGCTTCTTCAAAACTGGCTTCTTCAAAACTGGCTTCTTCAAAACTGGTTCTTCAAAACTGGCTTCTTCAAAACTGGCTTCTTCAAAACTGGGGCGGTTGTCCCTCTTGGATGCAACCTATTGACTTGACCTCTTATCAAGTATTTCTATAAATCTCTGGGGCGGTTGTCCCTTTTGGCGCAACCTTCTGACTTGACCTCTTATAAGTTTTCTATAAATCTCTGGGGCGGTTGTCCCTTCTTGGCGCAACCTTCTGACTTGACCTCTTATCAAGTATTTCTATAAATCTCTGGGGCGGTTGTCCCTTTTGGCGCAACCTTCTGACTTGACCTCTTATCAAGTATTTCTATAAATCTCTGGGGCGGTTGTCCCTTTTGGCGCAACCTTCTGACTTGACCTCTTGCAAGTATTTCTATGTCTCTGGGGCGGTTGTCCCTTGGCGCAACCTTCTGACTTGACCTCTTGTCAAGTATTTCTATAAATCTCTGGGGCGGTTGTCCATCTTGGCGCAACCTTCTGACTTGACCTCTTGCAAGTATTTCTATGTCTCTGGGGCGGTTGTCCATCTTGGCGCAACCTTCTGACTTGACCTCTTGTCAAGTATTTCTATAAATCTCTGGGGCGGTTGTCCATCTTGGCGCAACCTTCTGACTTCAAAACTTATTTGCAACTTATTTGCAACGAAAACTGACTTGCAACTTATTTGCAACGAAAACTGACTTGCAACTTATTTGCAACGAAAACTGACTTGCAACTTATTTGCAACGAAAACTGACTTGCAACTTATTTGCAACGAAAACTGACTTGCAACTTATTTGCAACGAAAACTGACTTGCAACTATTTGCAACGAAAACTGACTTGCAACTTATTTGCAACGAAACTGACTTGCAACTTATTTGCAACGAAACTGACTTGCAACTTATTTGCAACGAAACTGACTTGCAACTTATTTGCAACGAAACTGACTTGCAACTTATTTGCAACGAAACTGACTTGCAATTATTTGCAACTAAAACTGACTTCAAAACTGACTTGCAACTTCTTTGCAACTAAAACTGACTTCAAAACTGACTTGCAACTTTTTGCAACCAAAACTGACTTGCAACTTCTTTGCAACGAAAACTGACTTCAAAACTGACTTGCAACCTCTTTGCAACTTCTTGTAACTAAAACTGACTTCAAAACTGACTTCAAATATCTCTCTAAATCTATAAACTCTCTATAAACACTCTCTCTCTTAATTTGCAATCAATTCAATTCAGTAATTGAAAAAAATTTGCAAACAAAAATATAAAATGTAAACGACATTTCACTCTAATGTACACGAAGGTAAGATACTATTATGTTTGATACATAAAATAAAATTATTCTATACTGAATATAACAGTGAAAATAACTCTGAAATTAACTCTCTCTGAAATTAACTCTCTTTTGAAATTAACTCTCTTTTGAAATTAACTCTCTTTTAAAATTAACTCTCTTTTGAAATTAGCTCTTTTGAAATTAACTCTTTTGAAATTAACTCTCTTTTGAAATTAACTCTCTTTTGAAATTAACTCTCTTTTGAAATTAACTCTCTTTTGAAATTAACTCTCTTTTGAAATTAACTCTCTTTTGAAATTAACTCTCTTTTGAAATTAACTCTCTTTTGAAATTAACTCTCTTTTGAAATTAACTCTCTTTTGAAATTAACTCTCTTTTGAAATTAACTCTCTTTTGAAATTAACTCTCTGTTACACTAAGGAAAATGTATCACTAGTGTCTGAAGTGTTCACTGTGTTTCTTGTAAATTCTGACTTAATACTCATTATTAACTGTTAATAATACTGACTTTTCAAGTGTTTATAAATTACTTAAGAAAACAAAATGTACTTAACAAAATTTTCTATGGGGAAATCCTTAGAGACGTGTCCTGAAGACGTGTCTTGCTGGCCACTTGTTCTTGGATGAAAACTAGGCGTGGAGAACTTGGAGTCGTGACACACCGGTCAAGGGTGGATGTTACGAACTAGAAGTCGTGACACGCCGGTCAAATGGTTTTATCCTGATAAATCTCCTTTTATAAATCTTCTTTTATAAATCTTCTTTTATAAATCTTCTTTTATAAATCTTCTTCTTATCCTGGTAAAGGGTCGCCAGCTGTTAACCCCTCCGTCTATGGCCCTGATTCGGTTCGGATCGACGGGGGTTCTAGTTACGGAGGCAAGCAACGGATATTTCTTCTGTTACTTTTCTTCTATAATTTTCTAATTCTTTCTCTGATACTTTATAACTTATCGACTTTACTAAGTTCCTCTGACGATAGCCCAACTCGAGGGGGAAAATAAAAAGTTTCTCTTACTGTAAATTTACTTCTTAAAAATATACAGGTACTCCTCTGAATTTACAGGGGTAGAGGTTCGACCTCTGTTAAGTTTCCCCCCTTTTAAACACAATCAGGTGTTTGAAAGATTCCAATAAAGATTTAAAAAAATAATAAATAAAAATAAAAACTAATCTTATTTTTTTTGCCACGTCTTCATTTCTGAAGGCGATTTCATTTCATAGTCGTACACAGTACAATTGAAGTACATGACTGAGTACATTTTTGTTTGGGTTTATTACAATTATGATTTCGATTATGGATTACTTCCCATTCGCTTATGATTGTCCCTTACAGTTCTATTAAAGTACATTCTTACATTATATATAAAGTCATTACATTCAATTATAGTTTCATTGAAGTACATTACGTCGTTACCATTCTTACAGTGTTTTTATATATGGTTAGATTATATGGTTAGATTATATGGTTAGATTATATGGTTAGATTATATGGTTAATTATATGGTCAGATTATATGGTCAGATTATATATGTTATTATATATGGTTATTATATATGGTTATTAGTACAACACAAGTACATGAGACATGACAAGATAATTTATATACAACATAATATGTTATATTACATTATATGTTATAAATTTGGATCAGAGCGAAAGATGTTGTTTATCTTAGAAACGTTCGGTTCTGCTGATTCGCGAATTTGAGCATTTAACTACTGTAAGCCTAATGAATGCCTTGTGAGGGTTGAACGCACTTAAAAAAAAATAATAAAAAAAAATATATGTGGACGTATTTTACATGTACATAATCCAATAGGTTGTGTGCGTAATATAGAGACTCGTAAAATATGGACTGATAGGTTGATAGGTATCAGTAGACAATAGGTAGGAAACAACATAACTAATGATGTATAGAGAATGGTTTCTTTTTCTTTTATTATTATTATTATTATTATTATTATTATTATTATTAAGGAATTTACCATACATTCAATACGGAAGATGTCGAAATACTAAACACGTGATTCAGTGTTCAAGGTATGGAAAACGTGAAGAGAATTAAGTTACTTTATGACGTCATAGTTATTGAATTTGTACGTATAATACAAATCATTATTAGGAAGATTTACAAGAACGAATTAGAGACAAGAGTGGGTATTAATGACTAAGAAGTACAACTGCGGGTTCCAATCCTGTTATATGCAATGTGTATGCATAATCTAGGGACGAGGGTAAGATGCAAGACAATCATAATTAATTAATAACTTCTATAACAAATGAAAATGGATACGACTAAACCATAGGTATGGTAGATCGTAGGGTTTTGACACGATCAAAAATAGGAAGCCACAAGTAAAATTATTATCCAAACTCGCGTTAAGCGATTTTGGTTCTTATGAAAAATGAATATTGATTATTCATTTCATTTTTACATTGCTCTCCCCTTTTAAAAAAAAAACGATATTTATACAATAATCTAATAGGGTACCATTAATACAATACAAATGAGAAAATAACATCCTAACTACTTCAAGTTAGATGACGAATTTTTTTCTTTACATTACAAATTTTTATACAGAACAAGTATTATTATATAATAGAAAATTCAAAGATTAAACTTCAATTTTAGACAAACAATTACGCTAGACAAAGAATGATATTGTTAAATTTTTTACAAAATTTTTATTTTTCTGTTGGAAAAAATTATGTACATAATGAATATTAGGTAAAAGGAAAAAAATATAAATTATTTTCCAAAGTTACCCTGATCGTGCAGTCTATAACTAATTTTATTGACTATTGTAGATAAAAAATCGAATTACGTAATGGTTGATGTATAGACCTGTGGTCTAGTGTGTATTTGTGTGTATTAGATACAAAGTGTGTATCATAACGTTGAGGGACAGATTAGCGGAGAGGATTCTTAAATTAACTGAATAAATGCCTGAGCAAAAATTTATATATAGTCAGCAAAAAGGCTTAGGACTATATAAATAGCAGAGTTAGCACCTACACGCTATGAAATAGTTTGTGATATCGAATGATTTTAGAATAAGGTTTGTATATATAGTATATATAGTGTGCATACATGTGTGTGTATGTGTAGAGATTTGGAAGGTTTTTGAATTAACAAAGTTTAAAAATAATGTATAATAATTTAAGATGGGTTTTAGGGTTATAAAATCTTTTGAGTCAATTATTGTTGTTATTATTATTATTATCATTATTATTATAAAAACCTTTAAGTTCAAGGTAGTATTTAAGTATTTAATTAAATTAGTTACACGAATTAAGGTAATAAAAAAGAAATGTACTTAGAGGACTTACAATTGATGAAAGTAAATCTCACGGTTTAAAAATTGAATTTTGAAGATGGAATTAAATTTGACTAGTAACATTCCTAGTTATATATGAACTATATAACCATTAACATTAACCAGAAGTATCGGTACGATAATTAAATTAAGAATACAAATTAAAAATATAAATCAATTTATGCATTTTAATGAGCAAAACATAATTTTATAATATTCTTAAAAATAAAAGTAAATCGAACCTTAGATGAGTTTCGGCCAAGAATAAAAAGTGTTATTGAAATGGAAGGAAAGCATTTCGAACAAGATAATTAGGTACATGATCGATTAATTATTACACTATTTCTGTCATCATATAATCGCAATAATTATAAAACTCGTTACCAACATTTGTAAAAACGGTTTTGGTTGCCAACAATAAAATATGTCATTTTACCTATATATTTTTTATACGCAACAATGGCATGAAAAAGAAAAGACAAATCGGTCCATTTCCCTCTTACACAAAACAAAGAAAGGTTAACTAAAGACGCAACCCGGTCAATTCAGGTTGAATTAAATTCTCTTACAACACAAAAAAAGGTTGAATTAAATTCTTAAATTACATTTTCTTAATTAAATTCTCTTAACTTACAAAGAAAAGTTGAATTCAATTGACTGCATTGAAATGACTTGGGACTTCAAAACTAACTGCTTCAAAACTAACTGCTTCAAAACTAACTGCTTCAAAACTAACTGCTTCAAAACAAACTGCTTCAAAACTAACTGCTTCAAAACTGGCTTCTTCAAAACTGGCTTCTTCAAAACTGGCTTCTTCAAAACTGGCTTCTTCAAAACTGGTTTCTTCAAAACTGGCTTCTTCAAAACTGGCTTCTTCAAAACTGGGGCGGTTGTCCCTCTTGGATGCAACCTATTGACTTGACCTCTTATCAAGTATTTCTATAAATCTCTGGGGCGGTTGTCCCTTTTGGCGCAACCTTCTGACTTGACCTCTTATCAAGTATTTCTATAAATCTCTGGGGCGGTTGTCCCTTCTGGCGCAACCTTCTGACTTGACCTCTTATCAAGTATTTCTATAAATCTCTGGGGCGGTTGTCCCTTTTGGCGCAACCTTCTGACTTGACCTCTTATCAAGTATTTCTATAAATTCTGGGGCGGTTGTCCCTTTTGGCGCAACCTTCTGACTTGACCTCTTGCCAAGTATTTCTATGTCTCTGGGGGCGGTTGTCCATCTTGGCGCAACCTTCTGACTTGACCTCTTGTCAAGTATTTCTATAAATCTCTGGGGCGGTTGTCCATCTTGGCGCAACCTTCTGACTTGACCTCTTGTCAAGTATTTCTATAAATCTCTTGGGCGGTTGTCCATCTTGGCGCAACCTTCTGACTTGACCTCTTGTCAAGTATTTCTATAAATCTCTGGGGCGGTTGTCCATCTTGGCGCAACCTTCTGACTTCAAAACTTATTTGCAACTTATTTGCAACGAAAACTGACTTGCAACTTATTTGCAACGAAAACTGACTTGCAACTTATTTGCAACGAAATCTGACTTGCAACTTCTTTGCAACTAAACTGACTTGCAACTTATTTGCAACGGAAACTGACTTGCAACTTATTTGCAACGAAAACTGACTTGCAACTCATTTGCAACGAAAACTGACTGGCAACTTATTTGCAACGAAACTGACTTGCAACTTATTTGCAACGAAACTGACTTGCAACTTATTTGCAACGAAACTGACTTGCAACTTATTTGCAACGAAACTGACTTGCAACTTATTTGCAACGAAACTGACTTGCAATTTATTTGCAACTAAAACTTACTTCAAAACTGACTTGCAACTTACTTGCAACTAAAACTGACTTCAAAACTGACTTGCAACTTTTTTGCAACCAAAACTGACTTGCAACTTCTTTGCAACGAAAACTGACTTCAAAACTGACTTGCAACCTCTTTGCCACTTCTTTGTAACTAAAACTGACTTCAAAACTGACTTCAAATATCTCTCTAAATCTATAAACTCTCTATAAACACTCTCTCTCTTAATTTGCAATCAATTCAATTCAGTAATTGAAAAAAATTTGCAAACAAAAATATAAAATGTAAACGACATTTCACTCTAATGTACACGAAGGTAAGATACTATTATGTTTGATACATAAAATAAAATTATTCTATACTGAATATAACAGTGAAAATAACTCTGAAATTAACTCTCTCTGAAATTAACTCTCTTTTGAAATTAACTCTCTTTTGAAATTAACTCTCTTTTAAAATTAACTCTCTTTTGAAATTAGCTCTTTTGAAATTAACTCTTTTGAAATTAACTCTCTTTTGAAATTAACTCTCTTTTGAAATTAACTCACTTTTGAAATTAACTCTCTTTTGAAATTAACTCTCTTTTGAAATTAACTCTCTTTTGAAATTAACTCTCTTTTGAAATTAACTCTCTTTTGAAATTAACTCTTTTGAAATTAACTCTCTTTTGAAATTAACTCTCTTTTGAAATTAACTCTCTTTTGAAATTAACTCTCTTTTGAAATTAACTCTCTTTTGAAATTAACTCTCTGTTACACTAAGGAAAATGTATCACTAGTGTCTGAAGTGTTCACTGTGTTTCTTGTAAATTCTGACTTAATACTCATTATTAACTGTTAATAATACTGACTTTTCAAGTGTTTATAAATTACTTAAGAAAACAAAATGTACTTAACAAAATTTTCTTTGGGGAAATCCTTAGAGACGTGTCCTGAAGACGTGTCTTGCTGGCCACTTGTTCTTGGATGAAAACTAGGCGTGGAGAACTTGGAGTCGTGACACACCGGTCAAGGGTGGATGTTACGAACTAGAAGTCGTGACACGCCGGTCAAATGGTTTTATCCTGATAAATCTCCTTTTATAAAATATCTTCTTTTATAAATCTTCTTTTATAAATCTTCTTCTTATCCTGGTAAAGGGTCGCCAGCTGTTAACCCCTCCGTCTATGGCCCTGATTCGGTTCGGATCGACGGGGGTTCTAGTTACGGAGGCAAGCAACGGATATTTCTTCTGTTACTTTTCTTCTATAATTTTCTAATTCTTTCTCTGATACTTTATAACTTATCGACTTTACTAAGTTCCTCTGACGATAGCCCAACTCGAGGGGGAAAATAAAAAGTTTCTCATACTGTAAATTTACTTCTTAAAAATATACAGGTACTCCTCTGAATTTACAGGGGTAGAGGTTCGACCTCGTTAAGTTTCCCCCCTTTTAAACACAATCAGGTGTTTGAAAGATTCCAATAAAGATTTTAAAAAATAATAAATAAAAATAAAAAATAATCTTATTTTTTTTTGCCACGTCTTCATTTCTGAAGGCGATTTCATTTCATAGTCGTACACAGTACAATTGAAGTACATGACTGAGTACATTTTTGTTTGGGTTTATTACAATTATGATTTCGATTATGGATTACTTCCCATTCGCTTATGATTGTCCCTTACAGTTCTATTAATGTACATTCTTACATTATATATAAAGTCATTACATTCAATTATAGTTTCATTGAAGTACATTACGTCGTTACCATTCTTACAGTGTTTTTATATATGGTTAGATTATATGGTTAGATTATATGGTTAGATTATATGGTTAGATTATATGGTTAAATTATATGGTCAGATTATATGGTCAGATTATATATGGTTATTTTATATATGGTTATTATATATATGGTTATTAGTACAACACAAGTACATGAGACATGACAAGATAATTTATATACAACATAATATGTTATATTACATTATATGTTATAAATTTGGATCTGAGCGAAAGATGTTGTTTATCTTAGAAACGTTCGGTTCTGCTGATTCGCGAATTTGAGCATTTAACTACTGTAAGCCTAATGAATGCCTTGTGAGGGTTGAACGCACTTAAAAAAAAAAAATAATAAAAAAAAATTTATGTGGACGTATTTTACATGTACATAATCCAATAGGTTGTGTGCGTAATATAGAGACTCGTAAAATATGGACTGATAGGTTGATAGGTATCAGTAGACAATAGGTAGGAAACAACATAACTAATGATGTATAGAGAATGGTTTCTTTTTCTTTTTATTATTATTATTATTATTATTATTATTATTATTATTATTATATTAAGGAATTTACCATACATTCAATACGGAAGATGTCGAAATACTAAACACGTGATTCAGTGTTCAAGGTATGGAAAACGTGAAGAGAATTAAGTTACTTTATGACGTCATAGTTATTGAATTTGTACGTATAATACAAATCATTATTAGGAAGATTTACAAGAACGAATTAGAGACAAGAGTGGGTATTAATGACTAAGAAGTACAACTGCTGGTTCCAATCCTGTTATATGCAATGTGTATGCATAATCTAGGGACGAGGGTAAGATGCAAGACAATCATAATTAATTAATAACTTCTATAACAAATGAAAATGGATACGACTAAACCATAGGTATGGTAGATCGTAGGGTTTTGACGCGATCAAAAATAGGAAGCCACAAGTAAAATTATTATCCAAACTCGCGTTAAGCGATTTTGGTTCTTATGAAAAAATGAATATTGATTATTCATTTCATTTTTACATTGCTCTCCCCTTTAAAAAAAAAAAACGATATTTATACAATAATCTAATAGGGTACCATTAATACAAAACAAATGAGAAAATAACTTCCTAACTACTTCAAGTTAGATGACGAATTTTTTTCTTTACATTACAAATTTTTATACAGAACAAGTATTATTATATAATAGAAAAAATTCAAAGATTAATACTTCAATTTTAGACAAACAATTACGCTAGACAAAGAATGATATTGTTAAATTTTTTACAAAATTTTTATTTTTCTGTTGGAAAAAATTATGTACATAATGAATATTAGGTAAAAGGAAAAAAATATAAATTATTTTCCAAAGTTACCCGTTACATCGTGCAGTCTATAACTAATTTTATTGACTATTGTAGATAAAAAATCGAATTACGTAATGGTTGATGTATAGACCTGTGGTCTAGTGTGTATTTGTGTGTATTTGATACAAAGTGTGTATCATAACGTTGAGGGACAGATTAGCGGAGAGGATTCTTAAATTAACTGAATAAATGCCTGAGCAAAAATTTATATATAGTCAGCAAAAAGGCTTAGGACTATATAAATAGCAGAGTTAGCACCTACACGCTATGAAATAGTTTGTGATATCGAATGATTTTAGAATAAGGTTTGTATATATAGTATATATAGTGTGCATACATGTTTGTGTATGTGTAGAGATTTGGAAGGTTTTTGAATTAACAAAGTTTAAAAATAATGTATAATAATTTAAGATGGGTTTTAGGGTTATAAAATCTTTTGAGTCAATTATTGTTGTTATTATTATTATTATCATTATTATTATAAAAACCTTTAAGTTCAAGGTAGTATTTAAGTATTTAATTAAATTAGTTACACGAATTAAGGTAATAAAAAAGAAATGTACTTAGAGGACTTACAATTGATGAAAGTAAATCTCACGGTTTAAAAATTGAATTTTGAAGATGGAATTAAATTTGACTAGTAACATTCCTAGTTATATATGAACTATATAACCATTAACATTAACCAGAAGTATCGGTACGATAATTAAATTAAGAATACAAATTAAAAATATAAATCAATTTATGCATTTTAATGAGCAAAACATAATTTTATAATATTCTTAAAAATAAAAGTAAATCGAACCTTAGATGAGTTTCGGCCAAGAATAAAAAGTGTTATTGAAATGGAAGGAAAGCATTTCGAACAAGATAAATTAGGTACATGATCGATTAATTATTACACTATTTCTGTCATCATATAATCGCAATAATTATAAAACTCGTTACCAACATTTGTAAAAACGGTTTTGGTTGCCAACAATAAAATATGTCATTTTACCTATATATTTTTATACGCAACAATGGCATGAAAAAGAAAAGACAAATCGGTCCATTTCCCTCTTACAACAAAACAAAGAAAGGTTAACTAAAGACGCAACCCGGTCAATTCAGGTTGAATTAAATTCTCTTTACAACACAAAAAAAGGTTGAATTAAATTCTTAAATTACATTTTCTTAAATTAAATTCTCTTAACTTACAAAGAAAAAGTTGAATTCAATTGACTGCATTGAAATGACTTGGGACTTCAAAACTAACTGCTTCAAAACTAACTGCTTCAAAACTAACTGCTTCAAAACTAACTGCTTCAAAACTAACTGCTTCAAAACAAACTGCTTCAAAACTAACTGCTTCAAAACTGGCTTCTTCAAAACTGGCTTCTTCAAAACTGGCTTCTTCAAAACTGGCTTCTTCAAAACTGGTTTCTTCAAAACTGGCTTCTTCAAAACTGGCTTCTTCAAAACTGGGGCGGTTGTCCCTCTTGGATGCAACCTATTGACTTGACCTCTTATCAAGTATTTCTATAAATCTCTGGGGCGGTTGTCCCTTTTGGCGCAACCTTCTGACTTGACCTCTTATCAAGTATTTCTATAAATCTCTGGGGCGGTTGTCCCTTCTGGCGCAACCTTCTGACTTGACCTCTTATCAAGTATTTCTATAAATCTCTGGGGCGGTTGTCCCTTTTGGCGCAACCTTCTGACTTGACCTCTTATCAAGTATTTCTATAAATCTCTGGGGCGGTTGTCCCTTTTGGCGCAACCTTCTGACTTGACCTCTTGCCAAGTATTTCTATGTCTCTGGGGGCGGTTGTCCATCTTGGCGCAACCTTCTGACTTGACCTCTTGTCAAGTATTTCTATAAATCTCTGGGGCGGTTGTCCATCTTGGCGCAACCTTCTGACTTGACCTCTTGTCAAGTATTTCTATAAATCTCTTGGGCGGTTGTCCATCTTGGCGCAACCTTCTGACTTGACCTCTTGTCAAGTATTTCTATAAATCTCTGGGGCGGTTGTCCATCTTGGCGCAACCTTCTGACTTCAAAACTTATTTGCAACTTATTTGCAACGAAAACTGACTTGCAACTTATTGCAACGAAAACTGACTTGCAACTTATTTGCAACGAAATCTGACTTGCAACTCTTTGCAACTAAAAACTGACTTGCAACTTATTTGCAACGGAAACTGACTTGCAACTTATTTGCAACGAAAACTGACTTGCAACTCATTTGCAACGAAAACTGACTGGCAACTTATTTGCAACGAAACTGACTTGCAACTTATTTGCAACGAAACTGACTTGCAACTTATTTGCAACGAAACTGACTTGCAACTTATTTGCAACGAAACTGACTTGCAAACTTATTTGCAACGAAACTGACTTGCAATTTATTTGCAACTAAAACTTACTTCAAAACTGACTTGCAACTTACTTGCAACTAAAACTGACTTCAAAACTGACTTGCAACTTTTTTGCAACCAAAACTGACTTGCAACTTCTTTGCAACGAAAACTGACTTCAAAACTGACTTGCAACCTCTTTGCCACTTCTTTGTAACTAAAACTGACTTCAAAACTGACTTCAAATATCTCTCTAATCTATAAACTCTCTATAAACACTCTCTCTCTTAATTTGCAATCAATTCAATTCAGTAATTGAAAAAAATTTGCAAACAAAAATATAAAATGTAAACGACATTTCACTCTAATGTACACGAAGGTAAGATACTATTATGTTTGATACATAAAATAAAATTATTCTATACTGAATATAACAGTGAAAATAACTCTGAAATTAACTCTCTCTGAAATTAACTCTCTTTTGAAATTAACTCTCTTTTGAAATTAACTCTCTTTTAAAATTAACTCTCTTTTGAAATTAGCTCTTGAAATTAACTCTTTTGAAATTAACTCTCTTTGAAATTAACTCTCTTTTGAAATTAACTCACTTTTGAAATTAACTCTCTTTGAAATTAACTCTCTTTTGAATTGAAATAACTCTCTTTTGAAATTAACTCTCTTTTGAAATTAACTCTCTTTTGAAATTAACTCTCTTTTGAAATTAACTCTCTTTTGAAATTAACTCTTTTGAAATTAACTCTCTTTTGAAATTAACTCTCTTTTGAAATTAACTCTCTTTTGAAATTAACTCTCTTTTGAAATTAACTCTCTGTTACACTAAGGAAAATGTATCACTAGTGTCTGAAGTGTTCACTGTGTTTCTTGTAAATTCTGACTTAATACTCATTATTAACTGTTAATAATACTGACTTTTCAAGTGTTTATAAATTACTTAAGAAAACAAAATGTACTTAACAAAATTTTCTATGGGGAAATCCTTAGAGACGTGTCCTGAAGACGTGTCTTGCTGGCCACTTGTTCTTGGATGAAAACTAGGCGTGGAGAACTTGGAGTCGTGACACACCGGTCAAGGGTGGATGTTACGAACTAGAAGTCGTGACACGCCGGTCAAATGGTTTTATCCTGATAAATCTCCTTTTATAAATCTTCTTTTATAAATCTTCTTTTATAAATCTTCTTTATAAATCTTCTCTTATCCTGGTAAAGGGTCGCCAGCTGTTAACCCCTCCGTCTATGGCCCTGATTCGGTTCGGATCGACGGGGGTTCTAGTTACGGAGGCAAGCAACGGATATTTCTTCTGTTACTTTTCTTCTATAATTTTCTAATTCTTTCTCTGATACTTTATAACTTATCGACTTTACTAAGTTCCTCTGACGATAGCCCAACTCGAGGGGGAAAATAAAAAGTTTCTCTTACTGTAAATTTACTTCTTAAAAATATACAGGTACTCCTCTGAATTTACAGGGGTAGAGGTTCGACCTCTGTTAAGTTTCCCCCCTTTTAAACACAATCAGGTGTTTGAAAGATTCCAATAAAGATTTAAAAAAATAATAAATAAAAAATAAAAACTAATCTTATTTTTTTTTGCCACGTCTTCATTTCTGAAGGCGATTTCATTTCATAGTCGTACACAGTACAATTGAAGTACATGACTGAGTACATTTTTGTTTGGGTTTATTACAATTATGATTTCGATTATGGATTACTTCCCATTCGCTTATGATTGTCCCTTACAGTTCTATTAATGTACATTCTTACATTATATATAAAGTCATTACATTCAATTATAGTTTCATTGAAGTACATTACGTCGTTACCATTCTTACAGTGTTTTTATATATGGTTAGATTATATGGTTAGATTATATGGTTAGATTATATGGTTAGATTATATGGTTAAATTATATGGTCAGATTATATGGTCAGATTATATATGGTTATTTTATATATGGTTATTATATATATGGTTATTAGTACAACACAAGTACATGAGACATGACAAGATAATTTATATACAACATAATATGTTATATTACATTATATGTTATAAATTTGGATCAGAGCGAAAGATGTTGTTTATCTTAGAAACGTTCGGTTCTACTGATTCGCGAATTTGAGCATTTAACTACTGTAAGCCTAATGAATGCCTTGTGAGGGTTGAACGCACTTAAAAAAAAATGATAATAAAAAAAAATATATGTGGACGTATTTTACATGTACATAATCCAATAGGTTGTGTGCGTAATATAGAGACTCGTAAAATATGGACTGATAGGTTGATAGGTATCAGTAGACAATAGGTAGGAAACAACATAACTAATGATGTATAGAGAATGGTTTCTTTTTCTTTTATTATTATTATTATTATTATTATTATTATTATTAAGGAATTTACCATACATTCAATACGGAAGATGTCGAAATATTAAACACGTGATTCAGTGTTCAAGGTATGGAAAACGTGAAGAGAATTAAGTTACTTTATGACGTCATAGTTATTGAATTTGTACGTATAATACAAATCATTATTAGGAAGATTTACAAGAACGAATTAGAGACAAGAGTGGGTATTAATGACTAAGAAGTACAACTGCGGGTTCCAATCCTGTTATATGCAATGTGTATGCATAATCTAGGGACGAGGGTAAGATGCAAGACAATCATAATTAATTAATAACTTCTATAACAAATGAAAATGGATACGACTAAACCATAGGTATGGTAGATCGTAGGGTTTTGACACGATCAAAAATAGGAAGCCACAAGTAAAATTATTATCCAAACTCGCGTTAAGCGATTTTGGTTCTTATGAAAAAATGAATATTGATTATTCATTTCATTTTTACATTGCTCTCCCCTTTTAAAAAAAAAAACGATATTTATACAATAATCTAATAGGGTACCATTAATACAAACAATGAGAAAATAACATCCTAACTACTTCAAGTTAGATGACGAATTTTTTCTTTACATTACAAATTTTTATACAGAAATTATTATATAATAGAAAAAATTCAAAGATTAATACTTCAATTTTAGACAAACAATTACGCTAGACAAAGAATGATATTGTTAAATTTTTTACAAAATTTTTATTTTTCTGTGGAAAAAATTATGTACATAATGAATAGTAGGTAAAAGGAAAAAATATAAATTATTTTCCAAAGTTACCCTGATCGTGCAGTCTATAACTAATTTTATTGACTATTGTAGATAAAAAATCGAATTACGTAATGGTTGATGTATAGACCTGTGGTCTAGTGTGTATTTGTGTGTATTAGATACAAAGTGTGTATCATAACGTTTGAGGGACAGATTAGCGGAGAGGATTCTTAAATTAACTGAATAAATGCCTGAGCAAAAATTTATATGTAGTCAGCAAAAAGGCTTAGGACTATATAAATAGCAGAGTTAGCACTACACGCTATGAAATAGTTTGTGATATCGAATGATTTTAGAATAAGGTTTGTATATATAGTATATATAGTGTGCATACATGTTGTGTATGTGTAGAGATTTGGAAGGTTTTTGAATTAACAAAGTTTAAAAATAATGTATAATAATTTAAGATGGGTTTTAGGGTTATAAAATCTTTTGAGTCAATTATTGTTGTTTATTATTATTATCATTATTATTATAAAAACCTTTAAGTTCAAGGTAGTATTTAAGTATTAATTAAATAGTTACACGAATTAAGGTAATAAAAAAGAAATGTACTTAGAGGACTTACAATTGATGAAAGTAAATCTCACGGTTTAAAAATTGAATTTTGAAGATGGAATTAAATTTGACTAGTAACATTCCTAGTTATATATGAACTATATAACCATTAACATTAACCAGAAGTATCGGTACGATAATTAAATTAAGAATACAAATTAAAAATATAAATCAATTTATGCATTTTAATGAGCAAAACATAATTTTATAATATTCTTAAAAATAAAAGTAAATCGAACCTTAGATGAGTTTCGGCCAAGAATAAAAAGTGTTATTGAAATGGAAGGAAAGCATTTCGAACAAGATAAATTAGGTACATGATCGATTAATTATTACACTATTTCTGTCATCATATAATCGCAATAATTAAAAAACTCGTTACCAACATTTGTAAAAACGGTTTGGTTGCCAACAATAAAATATGTCATTTTACCTATATATTTTTATACGCAACAATGGCATGAAAAAGAAAAGACAAATCGGTCCATTTCCTCTTACAACAAAACAAAGAAAGGTTAACTAAAGACGCAACCCGGTCAATCAGGTTGAATTAAATTCTCTTTACAACACAAAAAAAGGTTGAATTAAATTCTTAAATTACATTTTCTTAAATTAAATTCTCTTAACTTACAAAGAAAAGTTGAATTCAATTGACTGCATTGAAATGACTTGGGACTTCAAAACTAACTGCTTCAAAACTAACTGCTTCAAAACTAACTGCTTCAAAACTAACTGCTTCAAAACTAACTGCTTCAAAACAAAACTGCTTCAAAACTAACTGCTTCAAAACTGGCCTTCAAAACTGGCTTCTTCAAAACTGGCTTCTTCAAAACTGGCTTCTTCAAAAACTGGTTTCTTCAAAACTGGCTTCTTCAAAACTGGCTTCTTCAAAACTGGGGCGGTTGTCCCTCTTGGATGCAACCTATTGACTTGACCTCTTATCAAGTATTTCTATAAATCTCTGGGGCGGTTGTCCCTTTTGGCGCAACCTTCTGACTTGACCTCTTATCAAGTATTTCTATAAATCTCTGGGGCGGTTGTCCCTTCTGGCGCAACCTTCTGACTTGACCTCTTATCAAGTATTTCTATAAATCTCTGGGGCGGTTGTCCCTTTTGGCGCAACCTTCTGACTTGACCTCTTATCAAGTATTTCTATAAATCTCTGGGGCGGTTGTCCCTTTTGGCGCAACCTTCTGACTTGACCTCTTGCCAAGTATTTCTATGTCTCTGGGGGCGGTTGTCCATCTTGGCGCAACCTTCTGACTTGACCTCTTGTCAAGTATTTCTATAAATCTCTGGGGCGGTTGTCCATCTTGGCGCAACCTTCTGACTTGACCTCTTGTCAAGTATTTCTATAAATCTCTTGGGCGGTTGTCCATCTTGGCGCAACCTTCTGACTTGACCTCTTGTCAAGTATTTCTATAAATCTCTGGGGCGGTTGTCCATCTTGGCGCAACCTTCTGACTTCAAAACTTATTTGCAACTTATTTGCAACGAAAACTGACTTGCAACTTATTTGCAACGAAAACTGACTTGCAACTTATTTGCAACGAAATCTGACTTGCAACTTCTTTGCAACTAAAACTGACTTGCAACTTATTTGCAACGGAAACTGACTTGCAACTTATTTGCAACGAAAACTGACTTGCAACTCATTTGCAACGAAAACTGACTGGCAACTTATTTGCAACGAAACTGACTTGCAACTTATTTGCAACGAAACTGACTTGCAACTTATTTGCAACGAAACTGACTTGCAACTTATTTGCAACGAAACTGACTTGCAACTTATTTGCAACGAAAACTGACTTGCAATTTATTTGCAACTAAAACTACTTCAAAACTGACTTGCAACTTACTTGCAACTAAAACTGACTTCAAAACTGACTTGCAACTTTTTGCAACAAAACTGACTTGCAACTTCTTTGCAACGAAAACTGACTTCAAAACTGACTTGCAACCTCTTTGCAACTTCTTTGTAACTAAAACTGACTTCAAAACTGACTTCAAATATCTCTCTAAATCTATAAACTCTCTATAAACACTCTCTCTTAATTTGCAATCAATTCAATTCAGTAATTGAAAAAAATTTGCAAACAAAAATATAAAATGTAAACGACATTTCACTCTAATGTACACGAAGGTAAGATACTATTATGTTTGATACATAAAATAAAATTATTCTATACTGAATATAACAGTGAAAATAACTCTGAAATTAACTCTCTCTGAAATTAACTCTCTTTTGAAATTAACTCTCTTTTGAAATTAACTCTCTTTTAAAATTAACTCTCTTTGAAATTAGCTCTTTTGAAATTAACTCTTTTGAAATTAACTCTCTTTTGAAATTAACTCTCTTTTGAAATTAACTCTCTTTTGAAATTAACTCTCTTTTGAAATTAACTCTCTTTTGAAATTAACTCTCTTTTGAAATTAACTCTCTTTTGAAATTAACTCTCTTTTGAAATTAACTCTCTTTTGAAATTAACTCTCTTTTGAAATTAACTCTCTTTTGAAATTAACTCTCTTTTGAAATTAACTCTCTTTTGAAATTAACTCTCTTTTGAAATTAACTCTCTGTTACACTAAGGAAAATGTATCACTAGTGTCTGAAGTGTTCACTGTGTTTCTTGTAAATTCTGACTTAATACTCATTATTAACTGTTAATAATACTGACTTTCAAGTGTTTATAAATTACTTAAGAAAACAAAATGTACTTAACAAAATTTTCTATGGGGAAATCCTTAGAGACGTGTCCTGAAGACGTGTCTTGCTGGCCACTTGTTCTTGGATGAAAACTAGGCGTGGAGAACTTGGAGTCGTGACACACCGGTCAAGGGTGGATGTTACGAACTAGAAGTCGTGACACGCCGGTCAAATGGTTTTATCCTGATAAATCTCCTTTATAAATCTTCTTTTATAAATCTTCTTTTATAAATCTTCTTTTATAAATCTTCTTATCCTGGTAAAGGGTCGCCAGCTGTTAACCCCTCCGTCTATGGCCCTGATTCGGTTCGGATCGACGGGGGTTCTAGTTACGGAGGCAAGCAACGGATATTTCTTCTGTTACTTTTCTTCTATAATTTTCTAATTCTTTCTCTGATACTTTATAACTTATCGACTTTACTAAGTTCCTCTGACGATAGCCCAACTCGAGGGGAAAATAAAAAGTTTCTCTTACTGTAAATTTACTTCTTAAAAATATACAGGTACTCCTCTGAATTTACAGGGGTAGAGGTTCGACCTCTGTTAAGTTTCCCCCCTTTTAAACACAATCAGGTGTTTGAAAGATTCCAATAAAGATTTAAAAAAATAATAAATAAAAATAAAAACTAATCTTATTTTTTTTTGCCACGTCTTCATTTCTGAAGGCGATTTCATTTCATAGTCGTACACAGTACAATTGAAGTACATGACTGAGTACATTTTTGTTTGGGTTTATTACAATTATGATTTCGATTATGGATTACTTCCCATTCGCTTATGATTGTCCCTTACAGTTCTATTAAGTACATTCTTACATTATATATAAAGTCATTACATTCAATTATAGTTTCATTGAAGTACATTACGTCGTTACCATTCTTACAGTGTTTTTATATATGGTTAGATTATATGGTTAGATTATATGGTTAGATTATATGGTTAGATTATATGGTTAAATTATATGGTCAGATTATATGGTCAGATTATATATGGTTATTTTATATATGGTTATTATATATATGGTTATTAGTACAACACAAGTACATGAGACATGACAAGATAATTTATATACAACATAATATGTTATATTACATTATATGTTATAAATTTGGATCAGAGCGAAAGATGTTGTTTATCTTAGAAACGTTCGGTTCTACTGATTCGCGAATTTGAGCATTTAACTACTGTAAGCCTAATGAATGCCTTGTGAGGGTTGAACGCACTTAAAAAAAAAATAATAAAAAAAAATATATGTGGACGTATTTTACATGTACATAATCCAATAGGTTGTGTGCGTAATATAGAGACTCGTAAAATATGGACTGATAGGTTGATAGGTATCAGTAGACAATAGGTAGGAAACAACATAACTAATGATGTATAGAGAATGGTTTCTTTTTCTTTTATTATTATTATTATTATTATTATTATTATTATTAAGGAATTTACCATACATTCAATACGGAAGATGTCGAAATACTAAACACGTGATTCAGTGTTCAAGGTATGGAAAACGTGAAGAGAATTAAGTTACTTTATGACGTCATAGTTATTGAATTTGTACGTATAATACAAATCATTATTAGGAAGATTTACAAGAACGAATTAGAGACAAGAGTGGGTATTAATGACTAAGAAGTACAACTGCGGGTTCCAATCCTGTTATATGCAATGTGTATGCATAATCTAGGGACGAGGGTAAGATGCAAGACAATCATAATTAATTAATAACTTCTATAACAAATGAAAATGGATACGACTAAACCATAGGTATGGTAGATCGTAGGGTTTTGACACGATCAAAAATAGGAAGCCACAAGTAAAATTATTATCCAAACTCGCGTTAAGCGATTTTGGTTCTTATGAAAAAATGAATATTGATTATTCATTTCATTTTTACATTGCTCTCCCCTTTTAAAAAAAAAAACGATATTTATACAATAATCTAATAGGGTACCATTAATACAATACAAATGAGAAAATAACATCCTAACTACTTCAAGTTAGATGACGAATTTTTTCTTTACATTACAAATTTTTATACAGAACAAGTTATTATATAATAGAAAAAATTCAAAGATTAATACTTCAATTTTAGACAAACAATTACGCTAGACAAAGAATGATATTGTTAAATTTTTTACAAAATTTTTATTTTTCTGTGGGAAAAAATTATGTACATAATGAATAGTAGGTAAAAGGAAAAAAATATAAATTATTTTCCAAAGTTACCCTGATCGTGCAGTCTATAACTAATTTTATTGACTATTGTAGTAAAAAATCGAATTACGTAATGGATGATGTATAGACCTGTGGTCTAGTGTGTATTTGTGTGTATTAGATACAAAGTGTGTATCATAACTTTGAGGGACAGATTAGCGGAGAGGATTCTTAAATTAACTGAATAAATGCCTGAGCAAAAATTTATATATAGTCAGCAAAAAGGCTTAGGACTATATAAATAGCAGAGTTAGCACCTACACGCTATGAAATAGTTTGTGATATCGAATGATTTTAGAATAAGGTTTGTATATATAGTATATATAGTGTGCATACATGCGTGTGTATGTGTAGAGATTTGGAAGGTTTTTGAATTAACAAAGTTTAAAAATAATGTATAATAATTTAAGATGGGTTTTAGGGTTATAAAATCTTTTGAGTCAATTATTGTTGTTATTATTATTATTATCATTATTATTATAAAAACCTTTAAGTTCAAGGTAGTATTTAAGTATTTAATTAAATTAGTTACACGAATTAAGGTAATAAAAAAGAAATGTACTTAGAGGACTTACAATTGATGAAAGTAAATCTCACGGTTTAAAAATTGAATTTTGAAGATGGAATTAAATTCGACTAGTAACATTCCTAGCTATATATGAACTATATAACCATTAACATTAACCAGAAGTATCGGTACGATAATTAAATTAAGAATACAAATTAAAAATATAAATCAATTTATGCATTTTAATGAGCAAAACATAATTTTATAATATTCTTAAAAATAAAAGTAAATCGAACCTTAGATGAGTTTCGGCCAAGAATAAAAAGTGTTATTGAAATGGAAGGAAAGCATTTCGAACAAGATAAATTAGGTACATGATCGATTAATTATTACACTATTTCTGTCATCATATAATCGCAATAATTATAAAACTCGTTACCAACATTTGTAAAAACGGTTTTGGTTGCCAACAATAAAATATGTCATTTTACCTATATATTTTTATACGCAACAATGGCATGAAAAAGAAAAGACAAATCGGTCCATTTCCCTCTTACAACAAAACAAAGAAAGGTTAACTAAAGACGCAACCCGGTCAATTCAGGTTGAATTAAATTCTCTTTACAACACAAAAAAAGGTTGAATTAAATTCTTAAATTACATTTTCTTAAATTAAATTCTCTTAACTTACAAAGAAAAAGTTGAATTCAATTGACTGCATTGAAATGACTTGGGACTTCAAAACTAACTGCTTCAAAACTAACTGCTTCAAAACTAACTGCTTCAAAACAAACTGCTTCAAAACTAACTGCTTCAAAACTGGCTTCTTCAAAACTGGCTTCTTCAAAACTGGCTTCTTCAAAACTGGCTTCTTCAAAACTGGCTTCTTCAAAACTGGTTTCTTCAAAACTGGCTTCTTCAAAACTGGCTTCTTCAAAACTGGGGCGGTTGTCCCTCTTGGATGCAACCTATTGACTTGACCTCTTATCAAGTATTTCTATAAATCTCTGGGGCGGTTGTCCCTTTTGGCGCAACCTTCTGACTTGACCTCTTATCAAGTATTTCTATAAATCTCTGGGGCGGTTGTCCCTTCTGGCGCAACCTTCTGACTTGACCTCTTATCAAGTATTTCTATAAATCTCTGGGGCGGTTGTCCCTTTTGGCGCAACCTTCTGACTTGACCTCTTATCAAGTATTTCTATAAATCTCTGGGGCGGTTGTCCCTTTTGGCGCAACCTTCTGACTTGACCTCTTGCCAAGTATTTCTATGTCTCTGGGGCGGTTGTCCATCTTGGCGCAACCTTCTGACTTGACCTCTTGTCAAGTATTTCTATAAATCTCTGGGGCGGTTGTCCATCTTGGCGCAACCTTCTGACTTGACCTCTTGTCAAGTATTTCTATAAATCTCTTGGGCGGTTGTCCATCTTGGCGCAACCTTCTGACTTGACCTCTTGTCAAGTATTTCTATAAATCTCTGGGGCGGTTGTCCATCTTGGCGCAACCTTCTGACTTCAAAACTTATTTGCAACTTATTTGCAACGAAAACTGACTTGCAACTTATTTGCAACGAAAACTGACTTGCAACTTATTTGCAACGAAATCTGACTTGCAACTTCTTTGCAACTAAAACTGACTTGCAACTTATTTGCAACGGAAACTGACTTGCAACTTATTTGCAACGAAAACTGACTTGCAACTCATTTGCAACGAAAACTGACTGCAACTTATTTGCAACGAAACTGACTTGCAACTTATTTGCAACGAAACTGACTTGCAACTTATTTGCAACGAAACTGACTTGCAACTTATTTGCAACGAAACTGACTTGCAACTTATTTGCAACGAAACTGACTTGCAATTTATTTGCAACTAAAACTTACTTCAAAACTGACTTGCAACTTACTTGCAACTAAAACTGACTTCAAAACTGACTTGCAACTTTTTGCAACCAAAACTGACTTGCAACTTCTTTGCAACGAAAACTGACTTCAAAACTGACTTGCAACCTCTTTGCAACTTCTTTGTAACTAAAACTGACTTCAAAACTGACTTCAAATATCTCTCTAAATCTATAAACTCTCTATAAACACTCTCTCTCTTAATTTGCAATCAATTCAATTCAGTAATTGAAAAAAATTTGCAAACAAAAATATAAAATGTAAACGACATTTCACTCTAATGTACACGAAGGTAAGATACTATTATGTTTGATACATAAAATAAAATTATTATATACTGAATATAACAGTGAAAATAACTCTGAAATTAACTCTCTCTGAAATTAACTCTCTTTGAAATTAACTTCTTTTGAAATTAACTCTCTTTTAAAATTAACTCTCTTTGAAATTAGCTCTTTGAAATTAACTCTTTTGAAATTAACTCTTTTGAAATTAACTCTCTTTGAAATTAACTCCTTTTGAAATTAACTCTCTTTTGAAATTAACTCTCTTTTGAAATTAACTCTCTTTGAAATTAACTCTCTTTTGAAATTAACTCTCTTTTGAAATTAACTCTCTTTTGAAATTAACTCTCTTTTGAAATTAACTCTCTTTTGAAATTAACTCTCTTTTGAAATTAACTCTCTTTTGAAATTAACTCTCTTTTGAAATTAACTCTCTGTTACACTAAGGAAAATGTATCACTAGTGTCTGAAGTGTTCACTGTGTTTCTTGTAAATTCTGACTTAATACTCATTATTAACTGTTAATAATACTGACTTTTCAAGTGTTTATAAATTACTTAAGAAAACAAAATGTACTTAACAAAATTTTCTATGGGGAAATCCTTAGAGACGTGTCCTGAAGACGTGTCTTGCTGGCCACTTGTTCTTGGATGAAAACTAGGCGTGGAGAACTTGGAGTCGTGACACACCGGTCAAGGGTGGATGTTACGAACTAGAAGTCGTGACACGCCGGTCAAATGGTTTTATCCTGATAAATCTCCTTTTATAAATCTTCTTTTATAAATCTTCTTTTATAAATCTTCTTTTATAAATCTTCTTCTTATCCTGGTAAAGGGTCGCCAGCTGTTAACCCCTCCGTCTATGGCCCTGATTCGGTTCGGATCGACGGGGGTTCTAGTTACGGAGGCAAGCAACGGATATTTCTTCTGTTACTTTTCTTCTATAATTTTCTAATTCTTTCTCTGATACTTTATAACTTATCGACTTTACTAAGTTCCTCTGACGATAGCCCAACTCGAGGGGGAAAATAAAAAGTTTCTCTTACTGTAAATTTACTTCTTAAAAATATACAGGTACTCCTCTGAATTTACAGGGGTAGAGGTTCGACCTCTGTTAAGTTTCCCCCCTTTTAAACACAATCAGGTGTTTGAAAGATTCCAATAAAGATTTAAAAATAATAAATAAAAATAAAAACTAATCTTATTTTTTTTGCCACGTCTTCATTTCTGAAGGCGATTTCATTTCATAGTCGTACACAGTACAATTGAAGTACATGACTGAGTACATTTTTGTTTGGGTTTATTACAATTATGATTTCGATTATGGATTACTTCCCATTCGCTTATGATTGTCCCTTACAGTTCTATTAAAGTACATTCTTACATATATAAAGTCATTACATTCAATTATAGTTTCATTGAAGTACATTACGTCGTTACCATTCTTACAGTGTTTTTATATATGGTTAGATTATATGGTTAGATTATATGGTTAGATTATATGGTTAGATTATATGGTTAGATTATATGGTCAGATTATATGGTCAGATTATATATGGTTATTTTATATATGGTTATTATATATATGGTTATTAGTACAACACAAGTACATGAGACATGACAAGATAATTTATATACAACATAATATGTTATATTACATTATATGTTATAAATTTGGATCAGAGCGAAAGATGTTGTTTATCTTAGAAACGTTCGGTTCTGCTGATTCGCGAATTTGAGCATTTAACTACTGTAAGCCTAATGAATGCCTTGTGAGGGTTGAACGCACTTAAAAAAAAAATAATAAAAAAAATATATGTGGACGTATTTTACATGTACATAATCCAATAGGTTGTGTGCGTAATATAGAGACTCGTAAAATATGGACTGATAGGTTGATAGGTATCAGTAGACAATAGGTAGGAAACAACATAACTAATGATGTATAGAGAATGGTTTCTTTTTCTTTATTATTATTATTATTATTATTATTATTATTATTATTATTAAGGAATTTACCATACATTCAATACGGAAGATGTCGAAATACTAAACACGTGATTCAGTGTTCAAGGTATGGAAAACGTGAAGAGAATTAAGTTACTTTATGACGTCATAGTTATTGAATTTGTACGTATAATACAAATCATTATTAGGAAGATTTACAAGAACGAATTAGAGACAAGAGTGGGTATTAATGACTAAGAAGTACAACTGCGGGTTCCAATCCTGTTATATGCAATGTGTATGCATAATCTAGGGACGAGGGTAAGATGCAAGACAATCATAATTAATTAATAACTTCTATAACAAATGAAAATGGATACGACTAAACCATAGGTATGGTAGATCGTAGGGTTTTGACACGATCAAAAATAGGAAGCCACAAGTAAAATTATTATCCAAACTCGCGTTAAGCGATTTTGGTTCTTATGAAAAAATGAATATTGATTATTCATTTCATTTTTACATTGCTCTCCCCTTTAAAAAAAAAACGATATTTATACAATAATCTAATAGGGTACCATTAATACAATACAAATGAGAAAATAACATCCTAACTACTTCAAGTTAGATGACGAATTTTTTTCTTTACATTACAAATTTTTATACAGAACAAGTGTTATTATATAATAGAAAAAATTCAAAGATTAATACTTCAATTTTAGACAAACAATTACGCTAGACAAAGAATGATATTGTTAAATTTTTTACAAAATTTTTATTTTTCTGTGGAAAAAATTATGTACATAATGAATAGTAGGTAAAAGGAAAAAAATATAAATTATTTTCCAAAGTTACCCTGATCGTGCAGTCTATAACTAATTTTATTGACTATTGTAGGTAAAAAATCGAATTACGTAATGATGTATAGACCTGTGGTCTAGTGTGTATTTGTGTGTATTAGATACAAAGTGTGTATCATAACTTTGAGGGACAGATTAGCGGAGAGGATTCTTAAATTAACTGAATAAATGCCTGAGCAAAAATTTATATATAGTCAGCAAAAAGGCTTAGGACTATATAAATAGCAGAGTTAGCACCTACACGCTATGAAATAGTTTGTGATATCGAATGATTTTAGAATAAGGTTTGTATATATAGTATATATAGTGTGCATACATGCGTGTGTATGTGTAGAGATTTGGAAGGTTTTTGAATTAACAAAGTTTAAAAATAATGTATAATAATTTAAGATGGGTTTTAGGGTTATAAAATCTTTTGAGTCAATTATTGTTGTTATTATTATTATTATCATTAATTATAAAATCCTTTAAGTTCAAGGTAGTATTTAAGTATTTAATTAAATCAGTTACACGAATTAAGGTAATAAAAAAGAAATGTACTTAGAGGACTTACAATTGATGAAAGTAAATCTCACGGTTTAAAAATTGAATTTTGAAGATGGAATTAAATTCGACTAGTAACATTCCTAGCTATATATGAACTATATAACCATTAACATTAACCAGAAGTATCGGTACGATAATTAAATTAAGAATACAAATTAAAAATATAAATCAATTTATGCATTTTAATGAGCAAAACATAATTTTATAATATTCTTAAAAATAAAAGTAAATCGAACCTTAGATGAGTTTCGGCCAAGAATAAAAAGTGTTATTGAAATGGAAGGAAAGCATTTCGAACAAGATAAATTAGGTACATGATCGATTAATTATTACACTATTTCTGTCATCATATAATCGCAATAATTATAAAACTCGTTACCAACATTTGTAAAAACGGTTTTGGTTGCCAACAATAAAATATGTCATTTTACCTATATATTTTTATACGCAACAATGGCATGAAAAAGAAAAGACAAATCGGTCCATTTCCCTCTTACAACAAAACAAAGAAAGGTTAACTAAAGACGCAACCCGGTCAATTCAGGTTGAATTAAATTCTCTTTACAACACAAAAAAAGGTTGAATTAAATTCTTAAATTACATTTTCTTAAATTAAATTCTCTTAACTTACAAAGAAAAAGTTGAATTCAATTGACTGCATTGAAATGACTTGGGACTTCAAAACTAACTGCTTCAAAACTAACTGCTTCAAAACTAACTGCTTCAAAACTAACTGCTTCAAAACTAACTGCTTCAAAACTAACTGCTTCAAAACTAACTGCTTCAAAACTGGCTTCTTCAAAACTGGCTTCTTCAAAACTGGCTTCTTCAAAACTGGCTTCTTCAAAACTGGCTTCTTCAAAACTGGCTTCTTCAAAACTGGGCGGTTGTCCCTCTTGGATGCAACCTATTGACTTGACCTCTTATCAAGTATTTCTATAAATCTCTGGGGCGGTTGTCCCTTTTGGCGCAACCTTCTGACTTGACCTCTTATCAAGTATTTCTATAAATCTCTGGGGCGGTTGTCCCTTCTGGCGCAACCTTCTGACTTGACCTCTTATCAAGTATTTCTATAAATCTCTGGGGCGGTTGTCCCTTTTGGCGCAACCTTCTGACTTGACCTCTTATCAAGTATTTCTATAAATCTCTGGGGCGGTTGTCCCTTTTGGCGCAACCTTCTGACTTGACCTCTTGCCAAGTATTTCTATGTCTCTGGGGCGGTTGTCCATCTTGGCGCAACCTTCTGACTTGACCTCTTGTCAAGTATTTCTATAAATCTCTGGGGCGGTTGTCCATCTTGGCGCAACCTTCTGACTTGACCTCTTGTCAAGTATTTCTATAAATCTTGGGCGGTTGTCCATCTTGGCGCAACCTTCTGACTTGACCTCTTGTCAAGTATTTCTATAAATCTCTGGGGCGGTTGTCCATCTTGGCGCAACCTTCTGACTTCAAAACTTATTTGCAACTTATTTGCAACGAAAACTGACTTGCAACTTATTTGCAACGAAAACTGACTTGCAACTTATTTGCAACGAAATCTGACTTGCAACTTCTTTGCAACTAAAACTGACTTGCAACTTATTTGCAACGAAACTGACTTGCAACTTATTTGCAACGAAAACTGACTTGCAACTCATTTGCAACGAAAACTGACTGCAACTTATTTGCAACGAAACTGACTTGCAACTTATTTGCAACGAAACTGACTTGCAACTTATTTGCAACGAAACTGACTGTTGCAACTTATTTGCAACGAAACTGACTTGCAACTTATTTGCAACGAAACTGACTTGCAATTTATTTGCAACTAAAACTACTTCAAAACTGACTTGCAACTTACTTGCAACTAAAACTGACTTCAAAACTGACTTGCAACTTTTTTGCAACCAAAACTGACTTGCAACTTCTTTGCAACGAAAACTGACTTCAAAACTGACTTGCAACCTCTTTGCAACTTCTTTGTAACTAAAACTGACTTCAAAACTGACTTCAAATATCTCTCTAAATCTATAAACTCTCTATAAACACTCTCTCTCTTAATTTGCAATCAATTCAATTCAGTAATTGAAAAAAATTTGCAAACAAAAATATAAAATGTAAACGACATTTCACTCTAATGTACACGAAGGTAAGATACTATTATGTTTGATACATAAAATAAAATTATTCTATACTGAATATAACAGTGAAAATAACTCTGAAATTAACTCTCTCTGAAATTAACTCTCTTTTGAAATTAACTCTCTTTTGAAATTAACTCTCTTTAAAATTAACTCTCTTTTGAAATTAGCTCTTTTGAAATTAACTCTTTTGAAATTAACTCTCTTTTGAAATTAACTCTCTTTTGAAATTAACTCACTTTTGAAATTAACTCTCTTTTGAAATTAACTCTCTTTTGAAATTAACTCTCTTTTGAAATTAACTCTCTTTTGAAATTAACTCTCTTTGAAATTAACTCTCTTTTGAAATTAACTCTCTTTTGAAATTAACTCTCTTTTGAAATTAACTCTCTTTTGAAATTAACTCTCTTTTGAAATTAACTCTCTGTTACACTAAGGAAAATGTATCACTAGTGTCTGAAGTGTTCACTGTGTTTCTTGTAAATTCTGACTTAATACTCATTATTAACTGTTAATAATACTGACTTTTCAAGTGTTTATAAATTACTTAAGAAAACAAAATGTACTTAACAAAATTTTCTATGGGGAAATCCTTAGAGACGTGTCCTGAAGACGTGTCTTGCTGGCCACTTGTTCTTGGATGAAAACTAGGCGTGGAGAACTTGGAGTCGTGACACACCGGTCAAGGGTGGATGTTACGAACTAGAAGTCGTGACACGCCGGTCAAATGGTTTTATCCTGATAAATCTCCTTTTATAAATCTTCTTTTATAAATCTTCTTTTATAAATCTTCTTCTTATCCTGGTAAAGGGTCGCCAGCTGTTAACCCCTCCGTCTATGGCCCTGATTCGGTTCGGATCGACGGGGGTTCTAGTTACGGAGGCAAGCAACGGATATTTCTTCTGTTACTTTTCTTCTATAATTTTCTAATTCTTTCTCTGATACTTTATAACTTATCGACTTTACTAAGTTCCTCTGACGATAGCCCAACTCGAGGGGGAAAATAAAAAGTTTCTCTTACTGTAAATTTACTTCTTAAAAATATACAGGTACTCCTCTGAATTTACAGGGGTAGAGGTTCGACCTCTGTTAAGTTTCCCCCCTTTTAAACACAATCAGGTGTTTGAAAGATTCCAATAAAGATTTAAAAAAATAATAAATAAAAATAAAAACTAATCTTATTTTTTTTTGCCACGTCTTCATTTCTGAAGGCGATTTCATTTCATAGTCGTACACAGTACAATTGAAGTACATGACTGAGTACATTTTTGTTTGGGTTTATTACAATTATGATTTCGATTATGGATTACTTCCCATTCGCTTATGATTGTCCCTTACAGTTCTATTAATGTACATTCTTACATTATATATAAAGTCATTACATTCAATTATAGTTTCATTGAAGTACATTACGTCGTTACCATTCTTACAGTGTTTTTATATATGGTTAGATTATATGGTTAGATTATATGGTTAGATTATATGGTTAAATTATATGGTCAGATTATATGGTCAGATTATATATGGTTATTTTATATATGGTTATTATATATATGGTTATTAGTACAACACAAGTACATGAGACATGACAAGATAATTTATATACAACATAATATGTTATATTACATTATATGTTATAAATTTGGATCAGAGCGAAAGATGTTGTTTATCTTAGAAACGTTCGGTTCTACTGATTCGCGAATTTGAGCATTTAACTACTGTAAGCCTAATGAATGCCTTGTGAGGGTTGAACGCACTTAAAAAAAAAATGATAATAAAAAAAAATATATGTGGACGTATTTTACATGTACATAATCCAATAGGTTGTGTGCGTAATATAGAGACTCGTAAAATATGGACTGATAGGTTGATAGGTATCAGTAGACAATAGGTAGGAAACAACATAACTAATGATGTATAGAGAATGGTTTCTTTTTCTTTTATTATTATTATTATTATTATTATTATTATTATTATTATTAAGGAATTTACCATACATTCAATACGGAAGATGTCGAAATATTAAACACGTGATTCAGTGTTCAAGGTATGGAAAACGTGAAGAGAATTAAGTTACTTTATGACGTCATAGTTATTGAATTTGTACGTATAATACAAATCATTATTAGGAAGATTTACAAGAACGAATTAGAGACAAGAGTGGGTATTAATGACTAAGAAGTACAACTGCGGGTTCCAATCCTGTTATATGCAATGTGTATGCATAATCTAGGGACGAGGGTAAGATGCAAGACAATCATAATTAATTAATAACTTCTATAACAAATGAAAATGGATACGACTAAACCATAGGTATGGTAGATCGTAGGGTTTTGACACGATCAAAAATAGGAAGCCACAAGTAAAATTATTATCCAAACTCGCGTTAAGCGATTTTGGTTCTTATGAAAAAATGAATATTGATTATTCATTTCATTTTTACATTGCTCTCCCCTTTAAAAAAAAAAAACGATATTTATACAATAATCTAATAGGGTACCATTAATACAATACAAATGAGAAAATAACATCCTAACTACTTCAAGTTAGATGACGAATTTTTTTCTTTACATTACAAATTTTTATACAGAACAAGTGTTATTATATAATAGAAAAAATTCAAAGATTAATACTTCAATTTTAGACAAACAATTACGCTAGACAAAGAATGATATTGTTAAATTTTTTACAAAATTTTTATTTTTCTGTGGGAAAAAATTATGTACATAATGAATAGTAGGTAAAAGGAAAAAAATATAAATTATTTTCCAAAGTTACCCTGATCGTGCAGTCTATAACTAATTTTATTGACTATTGTAGGTAAAAAATCGAATTACGTAATGGATGATGTATAGACCTGTGGTCTAGTGTGTATTTGTGTGTATTAGATACAAAGTGTGTATCATAACTTTGAGGGACAGATTAGCGGAGAGGATTCTTAAATTAACTGAATAAATGCCTGAGCAAAAATTTATATATAGTCAGCAAAAAGGCTTAGGACTATATAAATAGCAGAGTTAGCACCTACACGCTATGAAATAGTTTGTGATATCGAATGATTTTAGAATAAGGTTTGTATATATAGTATATATAGTGTGCATACATGCGTGTATGTGTAGAGATTTGGAAGGTTTTTGAATTAACAAAGTTTAAAAATAATGTATAATAATTTAAGATGGGTTTTAGGGTTATAAAATCTTTTGAGTCAATTATTGTTGTTATTATTATTATTATCATTATTATTATAAAATACTTTAAGTTCAAGGTAGTATTTAAGTATTTAATTAAATCAGTTACACGAATTAAGGTAATAAAAAAGAAATGTACTTAGAGGACTTACAATTGATGAAAGTAAATCTCACGGTTTAAAAATTGAATTTTGAAGATGGAATTAAATTCGACTAGTAACATTCCTAGCTATATATGAACTATATAACCATTAACATTAACCAGAAGTATCGGTACGATAATTAAATTAAGAATACAAATTAAAAATATAAATCAATTTATGCATTTTAATGAGCAAAACATAATTTTATAATATTCTTAAAAATAAAAGTAAATCGAACATTAGATGAGTTTCGGCCAAGAATAAAAAGTGCTATTGAAATGGAAAGAAAGCATTTCGAACAAGATAAATTAGGTACATGATCGATTAATTATTACACTATTTCTGTCATCATATAATCGCAATAATTATAAAACTCGTTACCAACATTTGTAAAAACGGTTTTGGTTGCCAACAATAAAATATGTCATTTTACCTATATATTTTTATACGCAACAATGGCATGAAAAAGAAAAGACAAATCGGTCCATTTCCCTCTTACAACAAAACAAAGAAAGGTTAACTAAAGACGCAACCCGGTCAATTCAGGTTGAATTAAATTCTCTTTACAACACAAAAAAAGGTTGAATTAAATTCTTAAATTACATTTTCTTAAATTAAATTCTCTTAACTTACAAAGAAAAAGTTGAATTCAATTGACTGCATTGAAATGACTTGGGACTTCAAAACTAACTGCTTCAAAACTAACTGCTTCAAAACTAACTGCTTCAAAACTAACTGCTTCAAAACTAACTGCTTCAAAACAAACTGCTTCAAAACTAACTGCTTCAAAACTGGCTTCTTCAAAACTGGCTTCTTCAAAACTGGCTTCTTCAAAACTGGCTTCTTCAAAACTGGCTTCTTCAAAACTGGTTTCTTCAAAACTGGCTTCTTCAAAACTGGCTTCTTCAAAACTGGGGCGGTTGTCCCTCTTGGATGCAACCTATTGACTTGACCTCTTATCAAGTATTTCTATAAATCTCTGGGGCGGTTGTCCCTTTTGGCGCAACCTTCTGACTTGACCTCTTATCAAGTATTTCTATAAATCTCTGGGGCGGTTGTCCCTTCTGGCGCAACCTTCTGACTTGACCTCTTATCAAGTATTTCTATAAATCTCTGGGGCGGTTGTCCCTTTTGGCGCAACCTTCTGACTTGACCTCTTATCAAGTATTTCTATAAATCTCTGGGGCGGTTGTCCCTTTTGGCGCAACCTTCTGACTTGACCTCTTGCCAAGTATTTCTATGTCTCTGGGGGCGGTTGTCCATCTTGGCGCAACCTTCTGACTTGACCTCTTGTCAAGTATTTCTATAAATCTCTGGGGCGGTTGTCCATCTTGGCGCAACCTTCTGACTTGACCTCTTGTCAAGTATTTCTATAAATCTCTTGGGCGGTTGTCCATCTTGGCGCAACCTTCTGACTTGACCTCTTGTCAAGTATTTCTATAAATCTCTGGGGCGGTTGTCCATCTTGGCGCAACCTTCTGACTTCAAAACTTATTTGCAACTTATTTGCAACGAAAACTGACTTGCAACTTATTTGCAACGAAAACTGACTTGCAACTTATTTGCAACGAAATCTGACTTGCAACTTCTTTGCAACTAAAACTGACTTGCAACTTATTTGCAACGGAAACTGACTTGCAACTTATTTGCAACGAAAACTGACTTGCAACTCATTTGCAACGAAAACTGACTGGCAACTTATTTGCAACGAAACTGACTTGCAACTTATTTGCAACGAAACTGACTTGCAACTTATTTGCAACGAAACTGACTTGCAACTTATTTGCAACGAAACTGACTTGCAACTTATTTGCAACGAAACTGACTTGCAATTTATTTGCAACTAAAACTTACTTCAAAACTGACTTGCAACTTACTTGCAACTAAAACTGACTTCAAAACTGACTTGCAACTTTTTTGCAACCAAAACTGACTTGCAACTTCTTTGCAACGAAAACTGACTTCAAAACTGACTTGCAACCTCTTTGCAACTTCTTTGTAACTAAAACTGACTTCAAAACTGACTTCAAATATCTCTCTAAATCTATAAACTCTCTATAAACACTCTCTCTCTTAATTTGCAATCAATTCAATTCAGTAATTGAAAAAAATTTGCAAACAAAAATATAAAATGTAAACGACATTTCACTCTAATGTACACGAAGGTAAGATACTATTATGTTTGATACATAAAATAAAATTATTCTATACTGAATATAACAGTGAAAATAACTCTGAAATTAACTCTCTCTGAAATTAACTCTCTTTTGAAATTAACTCTCTTTTGAAATTAACTCTCTTTTAAAATTAACTCTTTTGAAATTAGCTCTTTTGAAATTAACTCTTTTGAAATTAACTCTCTTTTGAAATTAACTCTCTTTTGAAATTAACTCTCTTTTGAAATTAACTCTCTTTTGAAATTAACTCTCTTTTGAAATTAACTCTCTTTTGAAATTAACTCTCTTTTGAAATTAACTCTCTTTTGAAATTAACTCTCTTTTGAAATTAACTCTCTGTTACACTAAGGAAAATGTATCACTAGTGTCTGAAGTGTTCACTGTGTTTCTTGTAAATTCTGACTTAATACTCATTATTAACTGTTAATAATACTGACTTTTCAAGTGTTTATAAATTACTTAAGAAAACAAAATGTACTTAACAAAATTTTCTATGGGGAAATCCTTAGAGACGTGTCCTGAAGACGTGTCTTGCTGGCCACTTGTTCTTGGATGAAAACTAGGCGTGGAGAACTGGAGTCGTGACACACCGGTCAAGGGTGGATGTTACGAACTAGAAGTCGTGACACGCCGGTCAAATGGTTTTATCCTGATAAATCTCCTTTTAAATCTTCTTTTATAAATCTTCTTTTATAAATCTTCTTTTATAAATCTTCTTCTTATCCTGGTAAAGGGTCGCCAGCTGTTAACCCCTCCGTCTATGGCCCTGATTCGGTTCGGATCGACGGGGGTTCTAGTTACGGAGGCAAGCAACGGATATTTCTTCTGTTACTTTTCTTCTATAATTTTCTAATTCTTTCTCTGATACTTTATAACTTATCGACTTTACTAAGTTCCTCTGACGATAGCCCAACTCGAGGGGGAAAATAAAAAGTTTCTCTTACTGTAAATTTACTTCTTAAAAATATACAGGTACTCCTCTGAATTTACAGGGGTAGAGGTTCGACCTCTGTTAAGTTTCCCCCCTTTTAAACACAATCAGGTGTTTGAAAGATTCCAATAAAGATTTAAAAAAATAAATAAAAATAAAAACTAATCTTATTTTTTTTTGCCACGTCTTCATTTCTGAAGGCGATTTCATTTCATAGTCGTACACAGTACAATTGAAGTACATGACTGAGTACATTTTTGTTTGGGTTTATTACAATTATGATTTCGATTATGGATTACTTCCCATTCGCTTATGATTGTCCCTTACAGTTCTATTAAAGTACATTCTTACATTATATATAAAGTCATTACATTCAATTATAGTTTCATTGAAGTACATTACGTCGTTACCATTCTTACAGTGTTTTTATATATTTAGATTATATGGTTAGATTATATGGTTAGATTATATGGTTAGATTATATGGTTAATTATATGGTCAGATTATATGGTCAGATTATATGGTTATTATATATGGTTATTATATATATGGTTATTAGTACAACACAAGTACATGAGACATGACAAGATAATTTATATACAACATAATATGTTATATTACATTATATGTTATAAATTTGGATCAGAGCGAAAGATGTTGTTTATCTTAGAAACGTTCGGTTCTGCTGATTCGCGAATTTGAGCATTTAACTACTGTAAGCCTAATGAATGCCTTGTGAGGGTTGAACGCACTTAAAAAAAAATAATAAAAAAAATATATGTGGACGTATTTTACATGTACATAATCCAATAGGTTGTGTGCGTAATATAGAGACTCGTAAAATATGGACTGATAGGTTGATAGGTATCAGTAGACAATAGGTAGGAAACAACATAACTAATGATGTATAGAGAATGGTTTCTTTTTCTTTTTATTATTATTATTATTATTATTATTATTATTATTATTAAGGAATTTACCATACATTCAATACGGAAGATGTCCAAATACTAAACACGTGATTCAGTGTTCAAGGTATGGAAAACGTGAAGAGAATTAAGTTACTTTATGACGTCATAGTTATTGAATTTGTACGTATAATACAAATCATTATTAGGAAGATTTACAAGAACGAATTAGAGACAAGAGTGGGTATTAATGACTAAGAAGTACAACTGCGGGTTCCAATCCTGTTATATGCAATGTGTATGCATAATCTAGGGACGAGGGTAAGATGCAAGACAATCATAATTAATTAATAACTTCTATAACAAATGAAAATGGATACGACTAAACCATAGGTATGGTAGATCGTAGGGTTTTGACACGATCAAAAATAGGAAGCCACAAGTAAAATTATTATCCAAACTCGCGTTAAGCGATTTTGGTTCTTATGTAAAAATGAATATTGATTATTCATTTCATTTTTACATTGCTCTCCCCTTTAAAAAAAAAAACGATATTTATACAATAATCTAATAGGGTACCATTAATACAATACAAATGAGAAAATAACATCCTAACTACTTCAAGTTAGATGACGAATTTTTTTCTTTACATTACAAATTTTTATACAGAACAAGTGTTATTATATAATAGAAAAAATTCAAAGATTAATACTTCAATTTTAGACAAACAATTACGCTAGACAAAGAATGATATTGTTAAATTTTTTACAAAATTTTTATTTTTCTGTGGGAAAAAATTATGTACATAATGAATAGTAGGTAAAAGGAAAAAAATATAAATTATTTTCCAAAGTTACCCTGATCGTGCAGTCTATAACTAATTTTATTGACTATTGTAGGTAAAAAATCGAATTACGTAATGGATGATGTATAGACCTGTGGTCTAGTGTGTATTTGTGTGTATTAGATACAAAGTGTGTATCATAACTTTGAGGGACAGATTAGCGGAGAGGATTCTTAAATTAACTGAATAAATGCCTGAGCAAAAATTTATATATAGTAAGCAAAAAGGCTTAGGACTATATAAATAGCAGAGTTAGCACCTACACGCTATGAAATAGTTTGTGATATCGAATGATTTTAGAATAAGGTTTGTATATATAGTATATATAGTGTGCATACATGCGTGTGTATGTGTAGAGATTTGGAAGGTTTTTGAATTAACAAAGTTTAAAAATAATGTATATAATTTAAGATGGGTTTTAGGGTTATAAAATCTTTTGAGTCAATTATTGTTGTTATTATTATTATTATCATTATTATTATAAAATACTTTAAGTTCAAGGTAGTATTTAAGTATTTAATTAAATCAGTTACACGAATTAAGGTAATAAAAAAGAAATGTACTTAGAGGACTTACAATTGATGAAAGTAAATCTCACGGTTTAAAAATTGAATTTTGAAGATGGAATTAAATTCGACTAGTAACATTCCTAGCTATATATGAACTATATAACCATTAACATTAACCAGAAGTATCGGTACGATAATTAAATTAAGAATACAAATTAAAAATATAAATCAATTTATGCATTTTAATGAGCAAAACATAATTTTATAATATTCTTAAAAATAAAAGTAAATCGAAATTAGATGAGTTTCGGCCAAGAATAAAAAGTGTTATTGAAATGGAAGGAAAGCATTTCGAACAAGATAAATTAGGTACATGATCGATTAATTATTACACTATTTCTGTCATCATATAATCGCAATAATTATAAAACTCGTTACCAACATTTGTAAAAACGGTTTTGGTTGCCAACAATAAAATATGTCATTTTACCTATATTTTTTATACGCAACAATGGCATGAAAAAGAAAAGACAAATCGGTCCATTCCCTCTTACAACAAAACAAAGAAAGGTTAACTAAAGACGCAACCCGGTCAATTCAGGTTGAATTAAATTCTCTTTACAACACAAAAAAAGGTTGAATTAAATTCTTAAATTACATTTCTTAAATTAAATTCTCTTAACTTACAAAGAAAAAGTTGAATTCAATTGACTGCATTGAAATGACTTGGGACTTCAAAACTAACTGCTTCAAAACTAACTGCTTCAAAACTAACTGCTTCAAAACTAACTGCTTCAAAACTAACTGCTTCAAAAACTGGCTTCTTCAAAACTGGCTTCTTCAAAACTGGCTTCTTCAAAACTGGCTTCTTCAAAACTGGCTTCTTCAAAACTGGTTTCTTCAAAACTGGCTTCTTCAAAACTGGCTTCTTCAAAACTGGGGCGGTTGTCCCTCTTGGATGCAACCTATTGACTTGACCTCTTATCAAGTATTTCTATAAATCTCTGGGGCGGTTGTCCCTTTTGGCGCAACCTTCTGACTTGACCTCTTATCAAGTATTTCTATAAATCTCTGGGGCGGTTGTCCCTTCTGGCGCAACCTTCTGACTTGACCTCTTATCAAGTATTTCTATAAATCTCTGGGGCGGTTGTCCCTTTTGGCGCAACCTTCTGACTTGACCTCTTATCAAGTATTTCTATAAATCTCTGGGGCGGTTGTCCCTTTTGGCGCAACCTTCTGACTTGACCTCTTGCCAAGTATTTCTATGTCTCTGGGGGCGGTTGTCCATCTTGGCGCAACCTTCTGACTTGACCTCTTGTCAAGTATTTCTATAAATCTCTGGGGCGGTTGTCCATCTTGGCGCAACCTTCTGACTTGACCTCTTGTCAAGTATTTCTATAAATCTCTTGGGCGGTTGTCCATCTTGGCGCAACCTTCTGACTTGACCTCTTGTCAAGTATTTCTATAAATCTCTGGGCGGTTGTCCATCTTGGCGCAACCTTCTGACTTCAAAACTTATTTGCAACTTATTTGCAACGAAAACTGACTTGCAACTTATTTGCAACGAAAACTGACTTGCAACTTATTTGCAACGAAATCTGACTTGCAACTTCTTTGCAACTAAAACTGACTTGCAACTTATTTGCAACGGAAACTGACTTGCAACTTATTTGCAACGAAAACTGACTTGCAACTCATTTGCAACGAAAACTGACTGGCAACTTATTTGCAACGAAACTGACTTGCAACTTATTTGCAACGAAACTGACTTGCAACTTATTTGCAACGAAACTGACTTGCAACTTATTTGCAACGAAACTGACTTGCAACTTATTTGCAACGAAACTGACTTGCAATTTATTTGCAACTAAAACTTACTTCAAAACTGACTTGCAACTTACTTGCAACTAAAACTGACTTCAAAACTGACTTGCAACTTTTTGCAACCAAAACTGACTTGCAACTTCTTTGCAACGAAAACTGACTTCAAAACTGACTTGCAACCTCTTTGCACTTCTTTGTAACTAAAACTGACTTCAAAACTGACTTCAAATATCTCTCTAAATCTATAAACTCTCTAAAACACTCTCTCTCTTAATTTGCAATCAATTCAATTCAGTAATTGAAAAAATTTGCAAACAAAAATATAAAATGTAAACGACATTTCACTCTAATGTACACGAAGGTAAGATACTATTATGTTTGATACATAAAATAAAATTATTCTATACTGAATATAACAGTGAAAATAACTCTGAAATTAACTCTCTCTGAAATTAACTCTCTTTTGAAATTAACTCTCTTTTGAAATTAACTCTCTTTTAAAATTAACTCTCTTTGAAATTAGCTCTTTTGAAATTAACTCTTTTGAAATTAACTCTCTTTTGAAATTAACTCTCTTTTGAAATTAACTCTTTTGAAATTAACTCTCTTTTGAAATTAACTCTCTTTGAAATTAACTCTCTTTTGAAATTAACTCTCTTTTGAAATTAACTCTCTTTTGAAATTAACTCTCTTTTGAAATTAACTCTCTTTTGAAATTAACTCTCTTTTGAAATTAACTCTCTTTTGAAATTAACTCTCTTTTGAAATTAACTCTCTGTTACACTAAGGAAAATGTATCACTAGTGTCTGAAGTGTTCACTGTGTTTCTTGTAAATTCTGACTTAATACTCATTATTAACTGTTAATAATACTGACTTTTCAAGTGTTTATAAATTACTTAAGAAAACAAAATGTACTTAACAAAATTTTCTATGGGGAAATCCTTAGAGACGTGTCCTGAAGACGTGTCTTGCTGGCCACTTGTTCTTGGATGAAAACTAGGCGTGGAGAACTTGGAGTCGTGACACACCGGTCAAGGGTGGATGTTACGAACTAGAAGTCGTGACACGCCGGTCAAATGGTTTATCCTGATAAATCTCCTTTTATAAATCTTCTTTTATAAATCTTCTTTTATAAATCTTCTTCTTATCCTGGTAAAGGGTCGCCAGCTGTTAACCCCTCCGTCTATGGCCCTGATTCGGTTCGGATCGACGGGGGTTCTAGTTACGGAGGCAAGCAACGGATATTTCTTCTGTTACTTTTCTTCTATAATTTTCTAATTCTTTCTCTGATACTTTATAACTTATCGACTTTACTAAGTTCCTCTGACGATAGCCCAACTCGAGGGGGAAAATAAAAAGTTTCTCTTACTGTAAATTTACTTCTTAAAAATATACAGGTACTCCTCTGAATTTACAGGGGTAGAGGTTCGACCTCTGTTAAGTTTCCCCCTTTTAAACACAATCAGGTGTTTGAAAGATTCCAATAAAGATTTAAAAAAATAATAAATAAAAATAAAAACTAATCTTATTTTTTTTGCCACGTCTTCATTTCTGAAGGCGATTTCATTTCATAGTCGTACACAGTACAATTGAAGTACATGACTGAGTACATTTTTGTTTGGGTTTATTACAATTATGATTTCGATTATGGATTACTTCCGATTCGCTTATGATTGTCCCTTACAGTTCTATTAATGTACATTCTTACATTATATATAAAGTCATTACATTCAATTATAGTTTCATTGAAGTACATTACGTCGTTACCATTCTTACAGTGTTTTTATATATGGTTAGATTATATGGTTAGATTATATGGTTAGATTATATGGTTAGATTATATGGTTAAATTATATGGTCAGATTATATGGTCAGATTATATATGGTTATTTTATATATGGTTATTATATATATGGTTATTAGTACAACACAAGTACATGAGACATGACAAGATAATTTATATACAACATAATATGTTATATTACATTATGTTATAAATTTGGATCAGAGCGAAAGATGTTGTTTATCTTAGAAACGTTCGGTTCTACTGATTCGCGAATTTGAGCATTTAACTGCTGTAAGCCTAATGAATGCCTTGTGAGGGTTGAACGCACTTAAAAAAAAAATGATAATAAAAAAAATATATGTGGACGTATTTTACATGTACATAATCCAATAGGTTGTGTGCGTAATATAGAGACTCGTAAAATATGGACTGATAGGTTGATAGGTATCAGTAGACAATAGGTAGGAAACAACATAACTAATGATGTATAGAGAATGGTTTCTTTTTCTTTTATTATTATTATTATTGTTATTATTATTATTATTATTATTATTATTAAGGAATTTACCATACATTCAATACGGAAGATGTCGAAATACTAAACACGTGATTCAGTGTTCAAGGTATGGAAAACGTGAAGAGAATTAAGTTACTTTATGACGTCATAGTTATTGAATTTGTACGTATAATACAAATCATTATTAGGAAGATTTACAAGAACGAATTAGAGACAAGAGTGGGTATTAATGACTAAGAAGTACAACTGCGGGTTCCAATCCTGTTATATGCAATGTGTATGCATAATCTAGGGACGAGGGTAAGATGCAAGACAATCATAATTAATTAATAACTTCTATAACAAATGAAAATGGATACGACTAAACCATAGGTATGGTAGATCGTAGGGTTTTGACACGATCAAAAATAGGAAGCCACAAGTAAAATTATTATCCAAACTCGCGTTAAGCGATTTTGGTTCTTATGAAAAAATGAATATTGATTATTCATTTCATTTTTACATTGCTCTCCCCTTTTAAAAAAAAAAACGATATTTATACAATAATCTAATAGGGTACCATTAATACAATACAAGTGAGAAAATAACATCCTAACTACTTCAAGTTAGATGACGAATTTTTTTCTTTACATTACAAATTTTTATACAGAACAAGTGTTATTATATAATAGAAAAAATTCAAAGATTAATACTTCAATTTTAGACAAACAATTACGCTAGACAAAGAATGATATTGTTAAATTTTTTACAAATTTTTATTTTTCTGTGGGAAAAAATTATGTACATAATGAATAGTAGGTAAAAGGAAAAAAATATAAATTATTTTCCAAAGTTACCCTGATCGTGCAGTCTATAACTAATTTTATTGACTATTGTAGGTAAAAAATCGAATTACGTAATGGATGATGTATAGACCTGTGGTCTAGTGTGTATTTGTGTATTAGATACAAAGTGTGTATCATAACTTTGAGGGACAGATTAGCGGAGAGGATTCTTAAATTAACTGAATAAATGCCTGAGCAAAAATTTATATATAGTAAGCAAAAAGGCTTAGGACTATATAAATAGCAGAGTTAGCACCTACACGCTATGAAATAGTTTGTGATATCGAATGATTTTAGAATAAGGTTTGTATATATAGTATATATAGTGTGCATACATGCGTGTGTATGTGTAGAGATTTGGAAGGTTTTTGAATTAACAAAGTTTAAAAATAATGTATAATAATTTAAGATGGGTTTTAGGGTTATAAAATCTTTTGAGTCAATTATTGTTGTTATTATTATTATTATCATTATTATTATAAAATACTTTAAGTTCAAGGTAGTATTTAAGTATTTAATTAAATCAGTTACACGAATTAAGGTAATAAAAAAGAAATGTACTTAGAGGACTTACAATTGATGAAAGTAAATCTCACGGTTTAAAAATTGAATTTTGAAGATGGAATTAAATTCGACTAGTAACATTCCTAGCTATATATGAACTATATAACCATTAACATTAACCAGAAGTATCGGTACGATAATTAAATTAAGAATACAAATTAAAAATATAAATCAATTTATGCATTTTAATGAGCAAAACATAATTTTATAATATTCTTAAAAATAAAAGTAAATCGAACCTTAGATGAGTTTCGGCCAAGAATAAAAAGTGTTATTGAAATGGAAGGAAAGCATTTCGAACAAGATAAATTAGGTACATGATCGATTAATTATTACACTATTTCTGTCATCATATAATCGCAATAATTATAAAACTCGTTACCAACATTTGTAAAAACGGTTTTGGTTGCCAACAATAAATATGTCATTTTACCTATATATTTTTATACGCAACAATGGCATGAAAAAGAAAAGACAAATCGGTCCATTTCCCTCTTACAACAAAACAAAGAAAGGTTAACTAAAGACGCAACCCGGTCAATTCAGGTTGAATTAAATTCTCTTTACAACACAAAAAAAGGTTGAATTAAATTCTCTTTACAACACAAAAAAAGGTTGAATTAAATTCTTAAATTACATTTTCTTAAACTAAATTCTCTTAACTTACAAAGAAAAAGTTGAATTCAATTGACTGCATTGAAATGACTTGGGACTTCAAAACTAACTGCTTCAAAACTAACTGCTTCAAAACTAACTGCTTCAAAACTGGCTTCTTCAAAACTGGCTTCTTCAAAACTGGCTTCTTCAAAACTGGCTTCTTCAAAACTGGCTTCTTCAAAACTGGGGCGGTTGTCCCTCTTGGATGCAACCTATTGACTTGACCTCTTATCAAGTATTTCTATAAATCTCTGCGGCGGTTGTCTCTTTTGGCGCAACCTTCTGACTTGACCTCTTATCAAGTATTTCTATAAATCTCTGGGGCGGTTGTCCCTTTTGGCGCAACCTTCTGACTTGACCTCTTATCAAGTATTTCTATAAATCTCTGGGGCGGTTGTCCCTTTTGGCGCAACCTTCTGACTTGATCTCTTGCCAAGTATTTATATGTCTCTGGGGGCGGTTGTCCATCTTGGCGCAACCTTCTGACTTGACCTCTTGTCAAGTATTTCTATAAATCTCTGGGGCGGTTGTCCATTTTGGCGCAACCTTCTGACTTGACCTTTTGTCAAGTATTTCTATAAATCTCTTGGGCGGTTGTCCATCTTGGCGCAACCTTCTGACTTCATAACTTATTTGCAACTTATTTGCAACGAAAACTGACTTGCAACTTATTTGCAACGAAAACTGACTTGCAACTTATTTGCAACGAAAACTGACTTGCAATTTATTTGCAACGAAAACTGACTTGCAACTTATTTGCAACGAAAACTGACTTGCAACTTATTTGCAACGAAAACTGACTTGCAACTTATTTGCAACGAAAACTGACTGGCAACTTATTTGCAACGAAAACTGACTTGCAACTTATTTGCAACGAAAACTGACTGGCAACTTATTTGCAACGAAAACTGACTGGCAACTTATTTGCAACGAAAACTGACTTGCAACTTATTTGCAACGAAACTAACTTGGAACGTATTTGCAACGAAACTGACTTGCAACTTATTTGCAACGAAACTGACTTGCAACTTATTTGCAACGAAACTGACTTGCAATTTATTTGCAACTAAAACTTACTTCAAACTGACTTGCAACTTCTTTGCAACGAAAACTGACTTCAAAACTGACTTGCAACTTATTTGCAACGAAAACTGACTTCAAAACTGACTTGCAACTTCTTTGCAACGAAAACTGACTTCAAAACTGACTTGCAACTTCTTTGCAACTAAAACTGACTTCAAAACTTCTTTGCAACTAAAACTGACTTCAAAACTGACTTCAAATATCTCTCTAAATCTATAAACTCTCTATAAACACTCTCTCTCTTAATTTGCAAGTCAATTCAATTCAGTAATTGAAAAAAATTTGCAAACAAAAATATAAAATGTAAACGACATTTCACTCTAATGTACACGAAGGTAGAATACTATTATGTTTGATACATAAAATAAAATTATTCTATCCTGAATATAACAGTGAAAATAACTCTGAAATTAACTCTCTCTGAAATTAACTCTCTTTTGAAATTAACTCTCTTTTGAAATTAACTCTCTTTTGAAATTAACTCTCTTTTGAAATTAACCTTCTTTTGAAATTAACTCTCTTTTGAAATTAACTCTCTTTTGAAATTAACACTCTTTTGAAATTAACTCTCTTTTGAAATTAACTCTCTTTTGAAATTAACTCTCTTTTGAAATTAACTCTCTTTTGAAATTAACTCTCTTTTGAAATTAACTCTCTGTTACACTAAGGAAAATGTATCACTAGTGTCTGAAGTGTTCACTGTGTTTCTTGTAAATTCTGACTTAATACTCATTATTAACTGTTAATAATACTGACTTTTCAAGTGTTTATAAATTACTTAAGAAAACAAAATGTACTTAACAAAATTTTCTATGGGGAAATCCTTAGAGACGTGTCCTGAAGACGTGTCTTGCTGGCCACTTGTTCTTGGATGAAAACTAGGCGTGGAGAACTTGGAGTCGTGACACACCGGTCAAGGGTGGATGTTACGAACTAGAAGTCGTGACACGCCGGTCAAATGGTTTTATCCTGATAAATCTCCTTTTATAAATCTTCTCTTATAAATCTTCTTTTTATAAATCTTCTTCTTATCCTGGTAAAGGGTCGCCAGCTGTTAACCCCTCCGTCTATGGCCCTGATTCAGTTCGGATCGACGGGGGTTCTAGTTACGGAGGCAAGCAACGGATATTTCTTCTGTTACTTTTCTTCTATAATTTTCTAATTCTTTCTCTGATACTTTATAACTTATCGACTTTACTAAGTTCCTCTGACGATAGCCCAACTCGAGGGGGAAAATAAAAAGTTTCTCTTACTGTAAATTTACTTCTTAAAAATATACAGGTACTGCTCTGAATTTACAGGGGTAGAGGTTCGACCTCGGTTAAGTTTCCCCCCTTTTAAACACAATCAGGTGTTTGAAAGAGTCCAATAAAGATTTTTAAAAAAAATAAATAAAAATAAAAACTAATCTTTTTTTTTTGCCACGTCTTCATTTCTGAAGGCGATTTCATTTCATAGTCGTACACAGTACAATTGAAGTACATGACTGAGTACATTTTTGTTTGGGTTTATTACAATTATGATTTCGATTATGGATTACTTCCCATTCGCTTATGATTGTCCCTTACAGTTCTATTAAAGTACATTCTTACATTATATATAAAGTCATTACATTCAATTATAGTTTCATTGAAGTACATTACGTCGTTACCATTCTTACAGTGTTTTTATATATGGTTAGATTATATGGTTAGATTATATGGTTAGATTATATGGTTAGATATAATATGTTATATTACATTATATGTTATAAATTTGGATCAGAGCGAAAGATGTTGTTTATCTTAGAAACGTTCGGTTCTGCTGATTCGCGAATTTGAGCATTTAACTACTGTAAGCCTAATGAATGCCTTGTGAGGGTTGAACGCACTTAAAAAAAAATAATAATAAAAAATATATATGTGGACGTATTTTACATGTACATAATCCAATAGGTTGTGTGCGTAATATAGAGACTCGTAAAATATGGACTGATAGGTTGATAGGTATCAGTAGACAATAGGTAGG